>KI424577.1:7724-17854 GCA_000473375.1 Anopheles culicifacies | reverse complement strand
ATCTAAAAAAAAACCCTCATTGGTGACGATTATTGTTCGCTAATCGATTTTTGTTGCGAGGAAGATCACCAATCTGACCTTCCTACCGCTCACTGATTTCTGTGGCTTTTGCTACTAGCTATCGTCCACGTCCACGTTCAAATCACACCCGACAATGGCGTAATGCGAGCCTGTGTGTAGCTTCAGAGTGATTACGGTGTAAGTAATCTTACCCCACGATGGAATGTTCGTTTCGTTTGCTGTTTGTTGTCGCAGCTGTTGATGAGATAATTTAACTCACGCGGCGGATTAAAGCACGAGAAAGGAGAGAGAGAGAGAAATGTCGGTGAGGGTTGCTTCGTAACGAGCTGCCGTTATGTGTGAAGTAGAACAATTCTAATTGAACTGCTTCAGACGAGTTAGAAGTGTGTTCTCATGGTTGCATTCACTCGGCTGGACAGAGTTTTGTGGTCACTTCCAGAGTAATGAAAGATAACGATTTATATATCATTCGAGCGCAAGTTTAAACCTCCTCATCGTGCACTAGAGCGCAAGGTTTCCAACACCCTTCTCTCTAGCATCGCTTAGTAAGTGTTCTCACCATTATCTCACCCCGCTCAATGGAGACGCAATTGATGAGCCATTGCTAATGATAATGATCGCACCGAGTGAAGTTAATTCATAGTCCCGGATCTACTGTGGCCGACTGCCTCCTCCACCCGACTGCTGGTCCGACTCAAAGATCGAAGGTTTCTGTGGCGGGGCGGCAAGTACCGGCTTCGCTGGCATGGCTGCATTTCAATCAAAGCTAATTATCGTACAACAATCGAACACTGATGCCGCTACCGAGATGCACAAATTGTGCAACGCATCGTTTCGGTGTAGCGGTTTATCCGGTGGCAACGATATGGCCTCTCACCTTGACCAGGCTGGGTAACGTTTTTGTGCCGCTGGGAAGAATTCGTTTCGTCGAAAAGTAAAGTTCGATTCTAATCGTGCTGTCCTCAGCAGATCACCTGACGGTTATATTTCGAAGTAGAGACAAGACTTCGATCAAGTTGAGGATCACTAAATATTGGATGGACTTAGACCAGAGAAATAAAAATTACTCAAGACAAAAATGGGAATTCAAGTCTCAAACTTGCAGGAGTACAACTAATAAACTTTCTTTTTGTCCAGAGCTGCAATGGAAGCTCTTCTGTTCGAAGTAAAGTTAGTGACGCTTCTACTGCTTCAATCATACCCTGCAGTCCGATTTATTATCTCTCAGTTTTGCTATCTGTTGTGACGGGAAGCTCCCATATCTGGAACCTCGCGAATGTACGTACGTACCTAGTATTTGCCGGTAGTGGAAGTCTTCCAGCTGCAGCAAAGACTGTATCAATACTGGCCTCCGCATGTGTATTTGTACGCACCTGTATACTGACTCTGTTCTGCCAGAGGTAAGTGTTGTTGCTGCTTCACACTAGGAGCTCACGTTATCATCATCATCAATGACTGCGAGATATATAGTACACACCATTCCACCCCCGAACGAGCTCGCGTAGCTCAACACTCCGGTAGAACGAGACGTTGAACACGACTTTTGTTTTAGTTAATTTTTATCACTCCAAGCCGATAGTCCACGCCCGGGGTTGTGTTAAGAGCTTCGTCCGTAGCAGTTCGGTAGCATTCGTTTTTCTTATTATTGAGAGAGATTCCAAAGGTAGGAATTGTGAATCGTAACTCTGAACAGATTTCAATCAGTGCAACGCGTCGCTTTACGGTGTGACATTGAGGAAAACAGGTGGAGGCCATCAAGATACAAGCTGAAGAAGTCGGTGTTTGATTTGTGATGATTCAACTTCCGATGCGCGTATTTGTAGTATTTATGTCCGATTACGCTTTAGCATACTCCAGCCTGAACTGAGTGAGTCAACAAACAAACGCGCCAACTATCCGCAGTTGCAAAATAGGCTTATAAAACATTTTATGGTCCCAGCTCTCACCCGAGCTCCTCTGGAACCCCCCTACCATACGTGCGTTACAAATTGATTACCAAAAAACAAAAAAAAGAAGAAAACTCCAAATTCTGATAAACAATGCGTTGGTGGAAGTCGTCTCGTGTACTACCGGGTGTGTGTGTATATGTGTAGCGCTCAAGGTACGAAGTTTGGAGATATGCGGCGTCAATCAAATCGGTACAGATAAGCCAAAGCTGTTTTTGCGACAGCAGTAGCTATAAAAGAAAAAGAAACAATGCATTCCGGAGACCGTAATACGCGTGTCAGAGGATAACGAACACAGCACCACCCGTCCAAACTGCTGGTGTCTACCGAAGGTGTCGTTTACAAAACTCCACAATTCTATCACTGCTTAGAGGGATGATACACTTCGGCAAAACATTCGGGGCACCCTGTTTTAGTACGTGCTGGTCGGTACGTACCGCCAGAGATTAATGTACCGGGCGGGTGGACGTGGTCAGTGGACAATGTTGACTCGGGCGTTGAAGTAAACCTGTAGAATATCGCTCCTCCTCCAGACTCGTTTATTGTCTACGCGGTGTAGTGTAGTTCAAACAACTGACAATCGCTTATCAGATTGCGGAGGAATTCCACCAGATTGTGCGGGAGAGAGGTGAACTTGTTGACAACGGTTGTGTGGCCCATCATCAATAACGTACCAATTGTGTGTGGAGCATTTGAGTGATGGTTGTGTTCTTTTTTTATCATTATCATCTTGCTACATTCCAAAATCCTTTTGCGTAGTTTTGTAAACTTTTTTAGCTAAATTTTGCACATCTTTATCTTATTCTGCTTAACAAATGAACTACAACAGAGGGAGCCCGCTTCCACGGTGGTGTAAATATTTTGATTATCTTTCAATAACTCCACCGCCTTTAAACAAGCTGAATAAACTGTCTATCGAGATGTACGAGAGACACACTTGCACGCTCATCTTACCGATACCGCTACCGGGTTGTGCGGCCCCCTCTCGAGTACGTCTTGGACACGTGACTACGATTGCGATTGTCGGTCATTAAAACGTCAGATCTTTGATGTACGGACTGCGTAGAGGTACGTGCACAACACGGCGCCTCATGCACCGAGGTAGAAATGTTGAAATTTCTACCACATGCAGTTTAACAATTCTCACGCTCACACTGGTCAAACACCACTCGACGTACGTCGTCAAACGGCTGTACGTCCAAACGTGTGTTTGCAATTTTGAAATAGCTTTGGCACAGGAAGCATCCCTCAGAGTGTGGAGAGCTTCCTATTGCTGCTTTTGGTAAGATACAAAACAGTTGGAATTATTAGCAGTTTTGTTTTTCCTCAAACGAACACTTTGAAGGAAATCATGTATTTGTTCTGAGGCTTTGAATCAATGTTGTCGTAATAAAATTTCCTATTTGATTAGGCAATTACTTTTCAATTTATATTGAATTAGTAGGACTTCGCTTTTATTTTGTTTTTATATAACGCTTTTTTATGTTTAATACATTATTTTATTAGTAATTAATCTTTATATATTATTGTTTTTTTTAATAAACTAACGTCATGTATTAATTATCTTCTTTCAGAACCTCCTTCCAAACGAAGAGGAGAGGATCAACATGCTTAGGATTGTGATGCTGTAGAAACAAGGTTCCACTGCTATTCACAGATCGTTTGTACTAAGCAATACACATCACATACCCACACATACGAGTTACCGTCCAGCTTTTCCGGAAGCTGGCAAATATATATCTATTAACATTCCAACCGCATCAACCGAAGCATATCCAAAATGAATGGTTTATCTACGCTTAACAGACTGTTAGGAAAAAGAAACAAAGATGGTAAGCATGACTCTTTTACCACCAAACGCTACAGACCCGGTCTCTTTACGCTCTTTACTTGTTCATTTCAGTTTCCAAATCAACCTCTAACCTTAGTCGGTCCATTACCAACCTGGACGCTTCTAGTCACATCAACAACAAAATCATACAGCTGCCAGTGGTGGCGAACGCACCGTTCGAGCAGACGTTCCGTGTGACGGTGTTACTGCCACGGGATCAGCTGTACGTAGCACGCATCGGTGCGAAAACCAAACTCTCCACCCTGCTGGAGATGGTCTGCAGCGACAAGCTGCTCGACGCACACAAGTATGTCTTTCGCCATCCGACCGACTTTCAGCAGGGCTTTGAGCTGGACATGAACATCGGGGAGGTGGGTTTGAGCGAGGTACGGCTGATGTCGCGCAAAGAGCTGGAAGCGTTACGCAACAGTGACTATCGGCTGAGCACAAGCGATATCTTCCGAATGCACCAGAAGAGTGCCCGTGAAACATCCGGCGGTACGTCTGTGTCGTCGTCGGATTTGAGTCGCACATCGAAGTTGCCCCTGAAGACGACATCACCATACAGTTCGACGAATTCGCTCAATTCAATGGACTCGTCCGGTGTTAGTTCGAGCTCGAGAGGTGGTGGCCACGGTGGTGCCACCAATGGCACTACTAGCAACGGGCACAACCAAATGGGACCACCAGTAGCACCGACGCGTAAGAAGCGTCTCGCACCACGTCCACCAAGCCAGAACTCCATTCCAGAGGTGCGTGTCCCACCGCAAACGCAACATTCCAACGGAACTGGCGGCAAGCATGGTCCTGCCGATGATCACATGTTTAAAGAACCCCAGTTACCTCCGTACTCGCGACAGAATTTCCACGTATCCACACCAAATCTGTACGATCGCGAATTGAAATCGGCTGATATTATGAACAACAATAACAACACCGGCGTTAGTACGAAGCACCCCATCAGCGATCGCAATGGATACTCGGCGGATGTCCATAACAATAACAATGTACATGATGATGCGCAAACGAACATGCTTGATGAGGAAGATCGGAAGAACCTCATCAACACCAAGACGTCGTACAGTACGCTCAAAAATCGACCAACGTCGATGTACATTATACGCGAACCGGACACAAATACGCTGCAGCGATCGAGTGAAAACGGTGGCAGTATGGTCGACATTCATCATCACCATTCGCGGGCCTCGTCCAGCTGCTCGGATGCGAAGGATCCACGGGACTTTCAGGATATGCCTGAACCAACGCCACGCAAGCGCTTGAATTCTAGTGGTGAGTGTAATGTGCGCCTAAAACAAATGTAGAATCAGATGTTTTGATGTTATTTTTGTGTTTTTAGCCAAAAAATCCAAAGCTCCAGCACCGCCCCCAAGAGCAAAGGCCACCATCACACCGGTTCCAACACCTTCGCCGCGTGTACTCACCCGGTCGACACTCGATTTACTTCGTGACAATGATGCGGCCATATCCGAAACGGATTCAAACTTTAGCAGCGAACCGGATGACACGCAACGCAATAGAGGTAGAGTATTGGTGATGGTTTACACCCGTGTACAGTGTGTTAATGTGTTTGTTTACACTTTTCAATAGAATCGCGATTGAATGCTGTCAACGGTAGTGTCCACCGAGCTCCCTACACGCAGCAACAGCAGAACGTATCGAAGGTGATGCTTAACGTCGAGCAGGCTCCGTTAAATGATCCGGTCGTAACATCGACCACACCAAACAGTGGCGAAAAGAAGCACCAGAAGAATGGATCTACCTCATCCGTATCTATAAAAATCGTTAGTAATGGTGTTAACGATACGCCCACGAAACCATCGTCCACTACAATGCCGATCGTATCCAAAGTACAGATTGGTGGTAATCAAATGGCTTCGAAGGATATACCTGCTTCACCCGGAGATAACAGCTCGGATGAGGAAATTAAAATCTACAACATTGAATCCGGCAAGGCTATGGTGAAGAAAATGCCCTCGATCGGGACGGAGATGGAGCAGCAACACAAGAGAGCACCATCTGAAACCCTTTCCAATGGATCCAAATTGAATTCATCCAACGGTGGTGAAAGCAACGGATCTTCCAAACCGAATGGTGAAACCCAATCGGTAGAACAGCATAACAACGGTACGGTGGTAGATGAGGAACAGTGGACGTACAAGCTGCCAGCTCCACCAACATTCGCCGATTCGTCCATCAAGACAAGCGATTACGATGAACGTGGACAGTTTTATCGACCAGCGTCGACATTCGTCGATAATACGACTCTGCGTAGCGATATGCTTACAGTCCTGTCCGATGAACCGACGGAGCGCATAGAACCGTTTATCCAAGAGCGCATTCAGACGATGCTAGATATCACTGCAGGTCGGGATACGATGCAACCACCGTTCTATGCATCCGCGATGGAACATCGCCCAGGCAGTCCGGTAAGTGTATCCACCGAAACGGATGCAACTACACACGTTTCGGAAGATGCTCCACAGATCAACTCGGACGTGGAGGATGGCTATCGTGTTGGGGAGGGTGGAGCAAAAACTGCTGGATCAGACAGTACGCAAGAAGCACGCGAAGTGTGGTTGCAAACGCTGGAAAAACGTCGCGAAAAGATCATCGAAGGAGAGTTGGCTACTTTGAGTGAATCCATCAGCGGAGGAAAGGCTAGTGCAGATGATGGTTCCACGATCGTACGCACACAGTCGGTAAACGAAAGAAAGACTAGCGTCATGAGTGAACTCAACCAACTGCTACGTGAAGGTGTCGAGTTAAACCGAAAGGAAGAATCGGAAATTGCTGTTGTGAATAGGAGCAGTTTGGCTAATTTCAAGATTTCGACCTACAGCAGCTCGGAGAACAAGGAAAATATCATCACCAGCACCACAAACACTACGACTATCGAGAAGCAAATGCAGGAAAAACAGGAACCTGTGAAACTAGTAGTTACGAATGGTGTTGTCGAAACGAGTTCGATTGCAAACGGTAAGGAGGATCAGCTCGAAAGCGATGTCATTGTACGCCGAAAGATATCGGTCGATTCGATCACCGTTCGAAAGCCTCATTCGCTTACGCAAAGCAGCGACGAAGATGACTCCATCGCACGACAGACGAACGGTTACACGGCAGCAAATGCAAGCGCCAAAAAGGAATTGGCTCCAGTCAAGCGTCGCAGCTTGACGATGCTCAACAAAAGTCCGAGAGTGATCAATCGGTCCGATTCATTCCACTCGACCCGATCCGATTACATTCAATCGCTGAATTCTCCCGCCCAAACCGGTGCAAGTGCATCCGGACCGTTACATCTGACACCGCGTAGCACTTCGTACATCTCACTGATCGGTGCCCAGCGCTGGGAAAATCGAGCCGCCACTAACGCTGCCGCAGTGAACTCATTCAGCCGCCGTAAATCGACCAGTGAGCTAAGTATTTGCGATTCACCATCACTGCAGAGTCTGGAGGTGATCAAAAACATCCTAAACACGTCGCGTAAGAACAGCATTAACAATCTGCACCAGACGAATGGAAGTGCGGTTGAAGATGCACCGGTAGAAGGTGATATCGTTCTTCCCTCGATGGCTGCTATAAAGCGCAATAGCTTTACCGACATCTCAACGCTGGTGCAGCTGAACGGTACCGGCAAGACGCACATGAACGGTGGAAGTTTGATAAGTAATGCAGTGCGGAAGGATAGCATCGAGGAGGCAAAGGTAGAGCAAGAACCTGAACCAGAACTGGAACAGATTGTAAAGCAGGAATCGAAGCTTGAACCGAAGCAGGTGCCGGTTAATGAGGTAGATGTCAACAAAACGGAGGATGTTAAGAAGGTGGAACAGAAAGTTGAGAAGTTAGTTGATAGCATTATAGAAGAGCCGCCGAAGCAGCCAGAACTGGTAGAGAAAACGGTCGTACAGCAAACAGTTGAAGAGAAAATTGTAACTGAGGAAAAGGAATGGATCACTAAGCCGGAGTTAACGCTAGATCTAGCTAGCGAATCGAAGAGTGACGACGAGAAATTGCAGAACAAGCAACAACAGCGTCAAATTCAACATAGCTCTGTTACTAAAGAACCCCAAACGACTGTCGTGAGCATTACCACCACCAGTACGGTGGTAAGCAGTAGTGATAGTTCCAGTGTAGCTGTCACGTCCACGAGCAATGAGTCCGATACGAAGAAGTGGACGTATCAGGGACCTCCGACGATAAGCTTTGCGACATGGAACGAACGACCGAAGATCGATGTATCGATCAAATCGGATCGAGACTATCGGTTCGGTGGCAGCTCCACGCTGCCGCGCGGTTTCCGCAACGTGAACAATGTAAGCAGTACGAAGATTAGCATCGGTCCGGGAGGTAGCACCACTACGATGGTAGAATCCTCCTCCACCGGATACGTACGGCAAACGATCCACGAGGTCGATCAAACGCAACGGCAGCAAAAGCAGACAGACGTTGTTTCGAATGTGCCATTAGCAGCAGTGTCTCAAGGGCGGCCGGATCCGATGCCAGCCGTGGTGAAGCTCCCCGCGGTCTCACCGAAACCCGCCACAACACCACCGGGCGAACGTTTGCCGATTGTGCGTGCCGTCGAGTACAAGAAGAACGTTGCCCAGCGCCAAGCGCCACCACCAGTAGAGCCAAAGCCTTCCTTCTTTTACGAAACCTTTTCGCGCAACGATTCCACCAGTACCGGCGCCGGTACGAATGTTAGCAGCGTAAGCATTAACGGAACCATCCCTACGGCTAGCATCAGTACCAACATCAGTCGGTTGAGTTTTGGGTCGAAACCACCAACGGTGTTGCAACCGACGGTACGTGGCTTTAAGTCGCTTGACATCGAGTCGGCAGGTTCATCCGGCGCTGGTAGTATGCCACGATTGCGACCCGTTTCCATGATCGATACGAGCACGCTACGAAAAACGACCGTTCCATTGACAAACACCGCGATGGAGGATACGGCACCCAATTCGTTGCCTTTCTCGCAGAACACACTTCGTCGAACGGGACTGAAGGATAAAATTCTGGCAACTCCCGTTACGGAACCGGTTACGACGAGCACCAAAGTGAGCGTTACAACTGCTGCTCCGGCACCCGTACGTCCAATTTCCCTCCCGACGGCGACGGTACCCATTCCACCACCACCCGCTCCAATGCCGTCGACCAAAGTGTCCAACCAACCGGTTGTGCGAGGTGCGATCGTGAAGAAATCCCCATCGAGCACACCGGCCATCGATCCGCGGACAGCACTTTTGGATGCCATTCGCAACTTCAACAAGGATGCACTCAGGAAGGATCAGTAAACCGGTCCCCCAGGAGCGGTATGAAAGGTGTGGATTTATTGTTTGTATATTCATCCTCTTTTCTAGATTGATGTTGTTATATTCTCCCTTTTTTTTAATTTTTCTGTCCATTTTGTCCGTAAATCTGTTTTATTTTATGTTCTTTTCACTTAGTACCAATGTTTGGTGCACTTTTTGCATGCTTACTCTTATTTGTTTCCCTTTTTTCTCCCACTTATGTTAGTTGGGTTTAATAGTTTGCTTCCTTTCACCAACCAACCACCAAGCTAATGCTAACATTAAAACAATTCTTGTTTTGTGCAGAAGAAAGCACACATTTTGCACAACACAAACGTTTATCGTTGGAGTATAATATAAGCCGGTAGCTAATGCAGGTCGTTTAAGAAACGGCATGTAAATGAAACAAACTGATATAAAAATAATCAATCTACACAACCAACACACCCACCCACACACAGGTACTCGGCAAGCAGGGACTCTTATACGAGCACATAATAGTATAGGATAGATATTTAGAAGAAGCAGAGAAAAACGGCTACCACGCTAGCGAGGATAGTTGTGTTGCAGTCAGCATAAAGTTTAGTAGGAACAGGTGAACTTAGGTAGAAAGCCAACCCACACGTAGGTTACATGTTTGAGAGGTTATGTCAAATCGTTGTAACGTACACAGGTGGATGGTGGCCTAAAGTGTGTAAAGGAAGGCTGGAACCGCTTCACGTTGGTTGTATATTTCATTACTTTATCGTTAACTTTTTTAAAAAATACTGGGAAGTGTCTAATACGTGCAGTCTAATAGGAATAGTGTGAAATGAATATGTGGATATTAAAAGTTTACTAATATAATAATTCTCTTGCAAGAGTTGTGTTAGTTGTGATGAAAGAAACTAGGAAGATAAAGCAACTTTTTCTCCAACAAGATTACATACTGTTACTTACTTACTTATCAGGCGCTACAACCGCTTCGCGGTCTTGGCCTGCTTCAGCAATCCACGATGCCGCTCGCGGTCCAGCGCCGTCGTC
>AXCM01007497.1:0-13267 GCA_000473375.1 Anopheles culicifacies | reverse complement strand
TGGTCGCTGGCAACGCATCCACAGGTGGCACAGTTCGTTACTGGCGGTAGGGACAGATTGTTGCAGCTGTGGGATTCACTATCGCACTCGGTAGTGTGGAGCAAAGATATTGGCGAACCGATCCACTCGGTACAGATCGCAAACGGGGGCGATGTCATTGTGGCGGGAGGTGTCGGTGGCCGTTGGTCCGTGTTTGATATTGTGACGCGCGAACTGCTGGCGACGTACACCGATGGACAGGAGGTGATACAGTGCCTGCAGTTCTCCCCCGATAGCAATCTGCTGGCAGTCGGTTCCAAAGACAACTGCATCTACATTTATCAGTGCACGAAAGTGGCGCACCGATTTTCCAAGATTGGCAAGTGCTCGGTAAGGATGGATTTTCAAAGCAAAATGTATACAGCTTGAGACCTAATCACTATCTTTTCTTTGCAGGGTCATTCTAGTTTCATATCACACCTCGATTGGTCCAAGGACAGTCAAGTTTTGCGGTCTAATTCAGGGGATTATGAAATATTATATTGTGAGTTCGGTTGGCACCGTAAAGCTATATTGCGCTCTGTAAACTGATAATTGGACATTTTCTTTTCCTCCACCAGGGAATCCAACGCTCTGCCGTCAAATTACGAGCCAAAGCACGGTGAAGAACCTCGAATGGGCCACCCAGAACTGTTCCGTAAGCTTCGAAACGATCGGCATCTGGCCGGAGAACTTTGACGGCACGGACATCAACAGTGTGTGCAAGGACGGTGAGGAACAGTTCCTTGTTTGTGCCGATGATTTCGGCAAAATTCGTCTGTTCAGCTTTCCAGCATCGCAGCCAAAGGTGAGACTCGCGGATGGGAATGTTCCGGCGTACAGTGCAATACAAATGTATGTTTTTTTCCAGTCGCTATCGCATAGTTACAAGGGCCACAGCAGTCATGTAACGTCGGTCCAATTTATGCACGATGGCGTTCGTCTTTTATCTGCCGGCGGCATGGACACGAGTGTACTGCAATGGAGAGTAGTTTAGTGCTGTTAGACAAAACACCGACGGGTTTACATTCCACCAAGCATTTTCATATCCCTTCCAATTCTGCCGTCCCCGTGCGCGATCGTCGGCATATGACGTGTTGCAGATGAACAAAGTTTATTTTATTTTATCTAGCACCGATACTAACTTATTATTTTATCACGATTATCAATAAGCGTAAACCGACGAATAAATTAAAATTAATCAAACAGGACGTGGTGTGGAGCGTAGGGGGATTTTCCAAGACCGAAATGAGTCTCAAAACAAATGCAGAATTGTTTGTACGTAAAGTCATGCGGTTTTATTTTATCACATCCCCACTGTGGTCGACCCACACGGTCCCGCTGAAAATATCTACACGAAAGTTTTGGCGCTGACAAAAAAACAGAACAACGCCATAAAATTGTTCATAATTTAAACTGAATTTACCATGCCAAATAAGCCAACATTTTATGATAAAAATAAATCTAAAATATGAAATGTCCATTATTTTTCACGGTTCTGCGCGAAACCGGAACAGCAATAAAAAAACTGCCCGATTGTTTGTCAAAACGATTCGCTCGATTATTCGTGCCGATATGGAAATGCCACGGTTGATCGAATCTGCGTTAGGTGCTCGATTTGCAGCGTCTTCGTTTCGGACAGCTACTCGAATGTGCCGTACTTCCGTTTTCGTTGCCGAGGTGAGCGGACGTGTGTCGCGTTGACTGCGTAGGAAATTTGTGGCTAGGTTAGGAAAAGTGTGAATTTAGTGTTAAATGTAGTGCGGAATTCAGCAAGGCAGAAGCCAACGCTTGCGTTTGCCGTCGAAAGGGCTGTGAATTTGATTAGAAATCGCTGCGTTAGGAGAATTTTTCCGAAGCGTCATTTGGACGGTTCGGCATTTTACACGCACCCGCGAGAGAGTAGGCTTGGCGTGGTTTCCCCCTCTTGTTCATGGTGGCGGGTGCGCTGTTGCGGTTTTTGAGAAAGATTTTCATTTTGGATTTCTTTTACCGGGCGGTACAGTCGTGTGCGTTCGCGCGCGTTCAGTGAAATGGGAAGAAATTTTCAGCGAAGAATAGTTATTCTGTGGCTGAATTCATGGGTAGAATGGGAACATGGTACCCAAGCGTTCATCACGGGTAGCATTTTGTGTAGCGCGTGATGGCTTGGGCGCGTGCTAGCCCTCATTTCTTCCATCCGTAGCATGTGGGTTTTTACAACCGCTTGAGTCAGCGCTTGCTTTTCGGTTCCTGGTATCGACTTCCTCCGTGTGGGTTTGGAGGTGTACAACCGCCTATTCTGCCAACGAGTGATGTTTCGCAGTATATTCCTGTGAGCTTGCTGCTTTTTAAGATCAAATCACAGGAGTATACTGTGAGATATTGCCGGTTTCGTCCAGTGGAAAAAAGGCGGGGTGTGCTTTTCACAGCTTCGTGAATGGTCCGCCATGTGCTTGATGGCGAGATATGATGAAGCATCGGAAGTGCGCGCGAGTATGTGTGTGTGTGCGTGTGGTGCGGCTGCTGAATTTTCCCGTATTCTCGCTGGGCGTGCTGTACCGAAGAACGGCGAACGAAAAAGGTAATCTATTCAACCGTATGTGTATAAGTGTGTGCGTGCGCGCCATAACCACAAAAATATGTGCCCGTGGCGAATGAAATATATCGTCCAGAGTGTGTGTAATGTGGTGGCTTGGCGTGTATATTTCACTGTTTCCAATGAATAGCCGGTAAAATGTTGCATATGATGATAAACATAAGAGCCAATCCAACGAGTTTTTCGATGAAATGAAACCTATTGTCCAGTATTCTGACACATTTACCGGCTTCATTAGGAAGAATTGATTCCGCACTGGGAGAGAGTATCTTTGCCTAACCTCACATTTTGTTTCATTTCACAGATTCTTTTGCCGCTAACTGGTTGAATTAGGATTTTCCTTACTACATCAACAAGCCGCTCGAAGTAGTTCTTAACTGCATCTGTGATGAATCGATCTCTTAATGCCATGCGGTTTTTTAGCGCGTGGTCTTAAGCCGGGTTGTTATGCAACAGTTCGGCACGTGAAAAGCTTATGGAAACGAAACAATTAATAAAGCTTGGTTACTTACTCTCACGAATCATTGTTTACCATCATTTTATGATCATTATCCGAAATTATTTTAGAGGGAATATGGGTAATGGTCGTAGGTTAGTATGTAAAGCATGGAAATACTGCGTCACGTGAAGAGAGTCCGCTTTTGAGATGAATTATCCTGCGTGAATTGCAACTGGTCGTTGTATTGTTAAGAATCATAATCACAGTTTTTGGCGTTAATCCCATGCCCGGAAAAAAATCCATTCCCTACGCGCTAGCACACAAATTCAGGGAAAAGATGCGCTATGAGTAAGCTTTCAACGGTTTGTTCGAAGTGCGAAAGGCGAAATTGCGAGAGCTTTCGAACATAACCTCAAACGTGTGCTTTTCGCTCGTTCGAAAGATGGCGAACCGTTTGACATTGCTTTCGTCAAGCGAATTTGACAGGTTCGTTCAAAACATCCGTACACTTGACGTGTTTCGTTAAAAAAACGAATGGAAAGTTTTTTGTTTCTCTCCTTGCAACGTTAATATGTAAACAAAAGGAAAAACGGATCGGGTGGGTGGACAAGTGAAAAGCCATCGGTGGAAAACCTAGCAGCTGGTGTTGCTGTTATTGGTGGCACTGAGGAAAAGAGTGGACATCGGAAGCAACAGTTTAGCACCATACCGTGTGTGTGATGTGAGCAGTAAACGTATTTGCGAATAGTCATGTTTTCCGTGTTTAAGAAGCTAACGAACAAAAACGATGGCCCTGCCGTATCGATACCGGAGTCCGTCGGGCAGACGATGTCTGATTCGCTTAAGAAGCGATTTTCCCGTGGCGTCCAGTACAACAGTATGTTGCATTCTTTCCCCTTTTTCCTATCTCCCTTATCACGAAACTAACTGCATTCCTTTATCGCTCCAGTGAAAGTCGTTATCAAGGGTGATCGAAATGTTGGTAAATCTTGTCTACTGGAGCGCTTGCAGGGCAAAGCCTTCATCGAGCAGTACACTCCCACGGAGCAGATTCAGGTCGCCAGCATCCAGTGGTCGTTCAAAGCGACGGACGACGTCGTGAAGGTGGAGGTGTGGGATGTGGTGGATCGGGGAAAATCGAAGCAAAAAAGTACCAACCTGAAGCTCACAACGGCTGGTCCTGGTGCGGAACCGGACATTCCGGTGCTAGATGCGGAGTTTCTCGACGTGTACAAGGGCACACACTGTGTCGTGATGGTGATGGATATAACCAAGGCATGGACGTTCGATTACGTGTGCCGCGAATTGCCAAAGGTGCCGACCGACATTCCGGTGCTGCTGCTCGGCAATCACTGCGATATGGGCCATCATCGGGTGATTACGGCGGAACAGGTGCACGGGTTCGTTGAGACGGCCAGCCAGGAACGGAAGGCCGAGATCGTTTACGGCGACAGCTCAATGCGCAATGGGTTCGGTTTGCGGTTATTGCACAAATTCTTTGGCATCCCATTCCTTTACCTGCAGAAGAGTGCCCTCGAAGCGTCGCTAAGGAAAAACGCACAGGATCTCGACATCTGCCGATTGGAGATCAATGAATATCAGGTAAGTAGCGATGAGAGACACATGAGCGATCTTCCTTAATAAAATGAACTTTTATTTCACTTTTCGGTACAGAAATCAGACGATTCCGACTATGGTCGTTTCCTGGACAATCTAATCAGCAAAAAGAAGGCACGCGAAAGCACTACCAACCCCACCAACCCTTCAGATCCATCCGTGATTCGACCGACGAAAAGCATTATTCTCGGTGGCGGTCATCCGATCATCGTACCGGATCGCAATTCTCATCTGGCGGTTGCATCAACGACGGCCGTCAACACAACCAAGCTCAACCCACAGCGCCAGCAGGAACAACCGGCCCGCAGCGCTACGATGGCCACACTGTCATCAGACATGGGCTTTGGGAAGATCGACAATGTGGACGAGTTTTGTCCGGATGGTGGTGTGCTTGATAAGTCGTTCCTCGAGGATACAGTAGACGTTGGTACTGGGCGCCAGACGTCCACCTTCTCACCGACAGCCGAAAGCGATGAAGATGAGGACGATCGTCACAATCCGCTCGTGTCGAGGTTCGATGATGAAGATCCCGGTGGAGATCTAGCTACCGAACCGCCGGATGTTACCGAGAAGGCACCGATCTCTGTGAAAAGCTCGGTCACAAACGTATCCACATTAAATCCACTGCGAAGTGTACCGGAACTAGCTGCCAGCTATAACGACGGGGAGATTGCTGAAGAGGACTTACAGGAAGAGGATGATGGCGAACGTAAGCTTTCGTTGTTGAGTGTCGAGCTGGAAGTGGGACGGATTACACCGGGTGTGGAGAAAGAAAAGCTGAATCTTAACTACGAAGGCTGGTCCATGATCGACACTAAGGAGCGCCGATCACCGGAAGGTGGTGAGGATGTCGTTTCCACCTCATCCGTCAGCCGTTCGAAGAGTTCTTCAGAAAAAAAGGTAAGAACTTCCCCAAGGGGAAACTGTCGGAACAACCCGTTACCCCTAACCGTTTGTTTTACTTTAACAGTCAAAGGATAAAGACAAAAAGCACAAGAAGAAAAAGTCAAGCAAAGACAAAGATGATGGTGGTGGTCGGAACAGCAGTGACGGGAAGCATCACCGGAGCAGCAAGCGCAAAAGTCACGTCGACGAGTTCCTGAAGGAGATGCAATCGAATGCTGCAACGGCATACGATGAAGGTGGCGCAGTGGACGATGCTTATGAAGCGCTCTGAGATTACTTGAACTTGTCCCGTCCATGCTGAACGCGTGGTCGGTCGTCCGCGTGTTACTACCGCGTGTTTCCTTGCGAATTTATGACTCTTATTATATTCCATTATAACTGTTAAGCTTCTCTTACTGAACCCAGCTCGGGTCGGATGCCGAATCTGCCGCTGTGGCAAGGCGAATGCATGCAGGAGAACTACAAAGTTTACTAAGAAATATATATAACAACACGTTTTAACCAAGCCTGCCGTAATAAGCATTGGTGTTCGTTTTAATACGCTTAGAACATCCGATACCTTGGGCACGTGAGAGTCGGATGTCCTAAACACTAGAAAATAAGGGAACTTAATGCTATTTATTTATCTCTCTAATATTTTGTCTTTATATTTGCATTTTTCTGTACAAAATAACCTAACTAGCCTTGCTGTGTAAAGAGGAGAATGAAACGAATAGCGACACAACTTAATTTTATATGACAACGTGTCCTGTTGTCACCACTGCAATCGATTCTACCGAAACCCCGATAAGTGAAGAGTGGCCACATCAATATCCAGTTCGATATAGCCACCAGTAAGGTGCACTGTCTGTATGCGCTGCGGTTCCGTAACTGTTACCACATCAAAAGACCATTTCCATGCCATAACTACCGCTCTGCCCTTTACCTTACTCAATTGGCAAAGGACCCGGACAAGAAGCGAGAGAAAGAAAAAAATACCGCACCAGCTCAGGCTTCCGGCAAGAGGATTAACTTTTTCTCACACTTCTTTGGGCGTGTTCCGCTCTAGCAGATCGCTGTCGATGGGTTTCCCTTACCTTTTTTTTGTCGTTTATTTCCATCGTTTCGTTTGTTTTAGCTGTTGTGCTGTGTAGCGTTCCGTTTTAGGGTTTCCTTCGTCCGTTTGCATTTGTGTTGAGGAATCTTCTTGGGAAGAAAAGGATCCGTCTGTGGGAAAGGGTGTTAAAGAGATGGAAGTCCGCAACGGCATCATGCTCGAAGTGAGAACGGTGAACATAAAGTTCCTCAAAGCAAAATTGAAAGAAGGACACTGAAGTAACGTGAGATGGGAAGAGGATATCTACATGATCGCATTTTTGTTTTCATTTGTGTGAATTATACTTGGTTTTAGTTCAGGCTTTTGTACAATTGTTACATTAAGTAAAGAATGAAATTACTCTTTATTAGCGAGCTCTTCAAACCTTCAATCTGTGTTGGGTTTTTCTAATTCTGGTCAGGCGAAAACACCTTTCAAATTGATAAATGTTCTAATCCTTTTCTCGCCAACAGCGTCCTGGGGTCATTTTATTCACCTATTTGATTTGATCTACTTCTATTAAAGTCTCAAAAATCAGCGGTCCAAAAGGGACTTGATCCCCGGTCCTACCGTATGAAGACCGGCGTCAACGGTCACCGAGTCACTCCAAGTGCAATATTAGAGAGAACATAAAAACACTTGCCACAGGAGATCCTTTAACTGCAAGAGAAGTACAAATTAATTCAAAAGAGCAAAATTGAAAGACTAAACAAGAAGAAGATAGGATACAGATAGGTGACCGAACTTTTGACGTCGTCCAAAACGTCATCTATCTGGGGTCAAAGGTCAGCATCGACAACAACATTGATGTTGAGCTACGCGCAGGGGTGCTGGCCGCTAACCAGTCATACTACAGCCTGAGGAAACTTCTCCACTCTAAATACCTGTCGCGACGGACGAAGCTGGGACTATACAGAACATTCATAGTTCTAGTACTCACATACCCCTTTGAGACATGGACATTGTCCAAAACTGACGAAAGCATCTTAGCCGCGTTCGAGGGGAAGATGCTCAGAAGGATTTTTGGCCCCGTATGTGTGGAAGGACAATGGAGGAGCCACTACAATGACGAGCTATACGCGCTGTACGATGATATCACCATTGTGCAGCGAATTAGACTTATGAGAAGACTTATGAAAGACTTATGAGAATGACACCAGACGACCCAGCCCGTAAAGTTCTTTTAGGCCGTCCACAAGGACAGAGGAGGCGTGGTAGACCCAAACTTAAATGAAGTGATGATGTGGATGCGTCCGCCAGAACGGCCGGAATAACGGATTGGCAGACGAGGGCGCTGGAGCGGTTCGGTGGCCGAGGAGACCGAGGCGCCGGTCTTCGAACGGACAGGACCGAGGTTCGAATTCCATTAGGGCCGTTCCTCCGTATGCAGGACTGACTATCCTGTTGCGGGTACATTCAAGTCACGGAAGCCAGAAATGGCAGGCCAAGACCTCTCGAGGTTGTAGAGCCAGAGAAGAAGAATAAGACGACGGCGCTGGACCGCGAGCTGTATCGTGGATTGTTACAGCAGACCAAGACCGCGAAGCGGTTGTAGCGGCTGATAAGTAAGAAAGTAAACAAGAAGAAGAGGAAGATAACGGGCCAAAAAGAGTAGAAGAAAATAATGCACTTTACACCATCTTTGCAAGCAATTTAGTATGCATGCTAACTCTCATGGATGCAAACGGTGTATTTAAAAATTAGAATTGCATACATTTAGGCGTACATTCTCAAAAACGTTACTCCGCCGTATGTCGACGAAGTGTTTAGTACATTTAGGGTGTTTTGGGGATGAACGTTTGAAACGGCAAGTTGCTACTAGGACGTTTGCTTGTGTATCGACTTAGTACCATTCCAAATGACCCCCAAAACGATTAATAAGTAATACAGCCATTATTATTCTAAGTCAGTAAGCATCCCGTTTACTTCAGCACACAATTGCATTATTCATTCTTAGTAACGCACACGCAAACCTTTTCCCATCTGGCACGCAGTTCAATGACTCGGCTCAGTGATAATTATGTTTCTCCCTTACAAGTACACATTTTCGGGGTACTTTCACACACTCACTCATTCATACACCAACTTTGGGAACGGGTCGGGTTGCCCTTTTGCCCATTTTCCAACGGGATTCACTTTCGGCCACGCTTCGACCGGCCGGAAGCATATAAGCGTGTCTGGCGTGTCTCGAGCGAAGAAAACTTCAATTCCGTAACAAGATCTCAATTATGATTTACAAAAACGAAAACACACACACTCCCCTGTCGAGCCGGATGGAGGAAGCCTTACGCGAAGGTAGGAAACATTTTCTCTCAAGAGTGTGTGATGGCGCTACAGCCAGCGGTAGCGAGGAAACGTGAAAATGGTCGAGATGGCCTTCAAGGTGCGACGGTATTTTTGCCTTGTTTTGTTTTCCTTGCTCCTTCCCATTCGTTTTCTTCACTTTCCCCCACATTATGCCACCGGTGTTCATGCGTTCCGGACGAATTGCCGAAGCGCAAAGTGTGGGAATTTTGTGTCCCTTTCGCTTGTCTGTTTGCTAGAAGAAAAAAAACCTCCCGAAGGGTGCCCGACGACAAGCTGCCGTATGCCGCCGGGGGTTTGGGAAAAGAACACGAATTTGACGAAATACCCAGCGACGGAAGAAACGGGTGAAAAGAATCGTTCTTCCCAGTTCGACGCCGTGCAGCATTGGCTAGTTCCCACAACATCGGCATCAGTTCGAGAGCATAAGTGCATAAGTTTCCCCCTTTTTTCCCACCACGTACGTGCGTGCGTGTGTGTGTACTGGTCCGCTCCGGTTCTTCTTCGGTCGCTTTAGATTGTTTACATCCTGTCGACGACGAGGGTCGGAGGGCTTGTGTGTATGCGTGTGCGTGTGAAGGTTTATGGGTCAGCTGCTACTTCCATTCCGCTAGGAACAGGCAGAGAGCAAAAAACACAACAACGAAAGGTCCCGTCGCGGCGTGGGAAAAGACCAACGAAGCGAACCCACGTTTGGTTCTTGTTCGAAAGATGCAACACCCGATCGCGGCCCGCCAGGGGGATGGAACGAGACAGCAACACAACTCCGAGTCCCTTAGCAAGGTGGGGGAATTTGGTTAAATTGTTAATCATGATAATGTTTATAATGTGCCCAACCATGTGCGTACCGGGGATGACCGGGGGAATGTGATCTGCTCTGGATCCGCTTGTTCCGGCATTCTCGTCTCGAATGCCGCCGGTGTCGGCAGTGATCGGCACGCTCGTGCAAGTGACATCCAAGTGCTAAAAGTTTATGTGAAATTATGTGCAAAATGTAAAACAACAACCGGCAGTGATAAGAAAAGCAGCAAAGAAAAAACCCCATATCAATCGTGAAGAATAAAAAGCGTACGAAAACATTCACAAGTGAACGAACAGTGATAAAATGGCAAATCCAAGCAAGCTAACTCCACACGATCGTCATGACGAGTACGCATCGGAAAGCTATTTGCGCCGAATAAAGGCAGAAATACGCAAGGTAAATGCATGTGGTGGAAAATGTGTCTGACAAAGTGATATCGAGTGATTGTTTATCGAAGACGAAACCAGACGTATAGTTTCTACGTGAATTTGTTATTGCTCTCGACTCAACGAATTGTAGGAATTTGTTTAAAATTGACCCACAAATAAGATGTTGTTGTGATTACATTTCACGGTGTTTTTGTGATTTTTTTATTGAAATAATGCTATATTTCTTAAACAGTAGTTATAGATAGATGGAAATGTGAAAATTATTATATTAAAATACGTGAAACAATGCGAATAAGCATCCCAGCATGATAAGAGTGTAATGTGGATTGCATACATTTTGGGTGCTTTTGTTCTTAATTATAGTTTTCAGTGCATTCGTACTCTATAGTTCACTAGAGAAAGAAATTACTATTTTGTTACCTTAAATTACCGAATTGCCTTTGAAAGTACGAGTTTAAATGCCTTTTTTGTCGTTTTTGCATAATCGTACAGCTTACGCACCTAAAGATATGCAATCATAAAGCAAGAGAGGAATAACTATTGTGCACATATCGATGGATAAAGTGATTCTTCTTCTTCTTATCTGGCTCTACAACCTTCCGTGTCTTAAATGTACCCGCAGCAGGATAGTCAGTCCTGCGTGCGGTGGATAAAGTGATTAGTGATTTAAAAATGTTGAACATTATGATAATAATGTAATGCGAATTGCATAATTCAAGGCAAAAAAATCCTAACGTCCCTCCAACGACTTTGTATAACTCTTCAAAGCAAAATAAGAAAGCAAAACAAACGTTAAAAATAAAGTCATTATATTTATCGTAATATTTGCTTAAATCCTTTTCTTCTATGGCTCAACAATCTAGAGAGGTTGTTTGTGGTGTCCGTGACTTCAATTTAACTGCTCAGAAATCAAAACAGGATATTCAGTTTTGCGTATGGGGGAACGGTCTGGATGGGGTTTGATCCTTAGTCCTTAATTTGAAAATAATCCATTTATTTTCATAATTAATACAATCAATTAACAATATGAAAGACTGCCATAATGTATAAGATAATTGTTTGTTTAAGGATAACATCGCTTAGAAAGATGTTGTGCTTTGAGAAGCATTTTAATCTTAAATAACTCAGAAAACAAATCATTATCAACACCACAAAAGGATGTAAATGTAATACCGATTGCATAATTTTGGGCTCATTATTTTACATTTTAAAAATCTTGTGGCGATTTTACAGGCTTTCTAATTTGTTTGGAATTTGTTTGGACGCCTAGAACTAGGCAATCAAAACACACATACGAATATATTCGCTCATGTTTCTTACATTTATCTCAACATTTTACACTAATAAACAAACATTCTTAAAACTTCATTTCTTTTTTGTTCAACAGACAAATAAACCAATTATGGAAAAGAAACGTCGCGCTCGTATCAACAACTATTTGAACGATCTCAAGGGATTGCTGCTGGATGCGATGAAAAAGGACGTACGTATGCTGACGGCCAATCGTTTTTGTTGTCGACGCATCGCAGATTGCACTACAATTTCCCATTTTTATGCTTTCCCTTTAGCCGGTACGCCATTCCAAGCTGGAGAAGGCAGACATACTCGATCTGACGGTGAAACATCTGCAGGATATTGAGCGACGCCGACTAAACGTGGCAATGGCCGTCGATCCGACGGTACCAGAGAAGTTCGCCACCGGATACCGGGAGTGTATCGACGAAATTGGAAAGTACTTCGATACGCTCGGTTCCGTGGACGAAGGACTGAAGGCGCGCGTTCGAAAGCACCTGGAAAGTTGTCTTACCTTTACACCCGGCAAACAACCATTCCCGATGGGAATGGGCGGTGGACAGCACCCGTTCGGGTTTGCGGGACTTCCTCTCCAATCGCCCGATGACATCAACAATAACACCAGCAGCAATGGGTTGCTCAATCGCACCTTTGCCAACAACCTGTCGCTAATGTTCCCTGCGGGTATTCCGTTTCCCACCGGCGATACGTCGTCGATTCCATTCCATCCGTTTCCGTTCTTTGGACCGTTGCGTGGTGCGACACTAGCGAACCCGGCCTTTGCGACCTGTGGTAAAGAGCCGACGGTCGTCCATCGGCCATCGGGGATGAATACGCGCGAGGATAGACCTACGAGCGCTCTTACCGTGCCGAGTCCACCGGCAAGCCCAACAGTCGGCGATGGGACGAACGATGATTCGGCCCTTAAAACTCCGATGGGAAAAACTGGCACACTAAGCGATCACAAGATGGACCGGCTTTTGTCCATCTTTCCCACACCACCGTCACCGGAAGAACAGCCGAGCCGAAGTCGGTTGGGGAAGTTGGGACATCACTTTAACGGGTCTCCCTTCGTGCCAACCCGTACCGGCGTGAATGTCTCCGACGACAGCCTGCAGGATGTTAGCATGCAGGAGAAGGAAACGGATCAAGAGGAAGAAGGAGAAACCAGCCAAGGCCAAGAACGAAAGGAAAGTGCCGATGATGGAAAGGATAATCCGAACGGTGAAATGTGGCGACCTTGGTAAAGGTGTGGCCGACGGTGAATCTAATCTACGACACCGTTATTCGTCGTTCGATTTCAACGCAGAGCTTTAAGACAACCAACCTGGTGAATGCTTTAACTAAACCAGTAAGATGAGCTTTAACAATAACGCTACGGTAAAATGATGTTGGGTGAAGCAGAACCAAAAGGGATTTAGGAAATAGTTACATTAAAACGTGCAAGTGTACCTTTTGTACGCATGTTTTTGATAATAATTTTAATATTGTGATACGAAGTAAAGGAAAATACAAATGAAAATGAAGTTAACAACAAGCTTATCAGTTTCTTGCACGTAAGTATGTTTATTTATTAATTTGAACTTCCATCTCTTGATGATATGAGTATTTTTGCTCAATCCTTTCAGTAAGAGAATAACATTTTCCAAAAATTTGAAAAACCCAACTCCTCTCGACGGCATACGTCTAGAAAATAATGGGATTTTGCACTCCCAAAGGTATGCAATATACTTTTTTAAACGTTGACCGGTTCTGAGGTGACGTGGTGTACGAACAACGAGACATACACGCAAAACGTTCAAGCTCACGGAAATTCTTGCATACTTAGTGGTTTGGAAGTCCTTAA
>KI424575.1:0-10853 GCA_000473375.1 Anopheles culicifacies | reverse complement strand
TCCACTCACGTACAGATGTACTCCAGCCGACCCTCATTATGTCTGGATATTCTCTGCCTACCAAGTGCTTTCCTTTTGCTGCTAGCGTATTAGCAAATTTGAAACTTATTGGAAAAGGTGATGCACAATTTGGTAAGCTTCAAAGTAACCTTCAAAACAAACACCTCATTTCAAATATCTCGCTAAATCAACTTCACCGAGCAAGTGAAGCAATTTACGACGATATTAATTTCTTCCTGTTGCCCTGTTCACAATTATTGCTGGCACTTTGAAGGATCCTATTATACATAATCGCTCGCTCCAGGCCATTAAACCGGGAGTTTAACAACACAAACGAGCACGTATCGCAAACGCTTCTCCGATATAACACTGTTGCTCAATAATGGGCGAAACGAGACCGAACCGAACCGAGAAGCTTTATTGCTCTGTTCTACCCGAACCGGCAGCAGGCTTAGGGTAGGAACCGGTTTTTTTTCCCCGCGCACCCCCTAGGGAACCACAGAGCGCACGTCACCTGTGCTTTGAGTTTGGCTCTGAGCGAATCAAATTACCGGCTGAATATACTAAAGTAAAAAATAAAAAAAATAGATAAAAACAGACAACGCCAATCGGACGAACCTAATAACGAAAATAGAGATAAAACTGCCGTTGCCGTTTATCAGGCCCGTTTCGGGTGCCTCCCGATTTCCACGACTGTTTCTTCTGCTGCTGCTGCTAATGAAACGAGCTAAATATCCAATCAAGTGATTCGTGGAATACGACTCCGATCGGCATCGGGTTCGATGAGCCGGTTGAAGAAATTGATTTCGTTGGGTCGGGTTTCGGGTACCGTTGGGTCTGAGTGTGGTACCTGGTAAATCGATTTTCCACCGATACGTAGGCGGAAACGATCACTCGATCACTTATCGGTAAGACGCAGAAGAAGCAACACTTTGGCAGCATCATGAATTGTGCTTTTCTGCCCATTTGAACGTCGATGTTTGATGGGAGCAAGTTTAACACAATTAATGAACAGAGTGCACAGTAACGAGCTAGTGCACACTTTTCAAAATATGAATTGCTTGCTAATTTTGCTTTGTCTATTTATAGTACTGTTACCGAATTTACAAGAAAAAAAAAAAGAATCCCCCGTACGAACTTAGCCAAAAAGTATGGAAGCAATCATTAGCTCGAATTAACACTTCATTTCCATTACCAAGAGCATCCGACGGCCATGTTGGTACCCGGTGACGCATTCACATTTCCCAATCACCTGTCCACTTCCCGGAAGTGTCAAACCTGGACGAACCTTCGGCTAAGCGAATCTTTGTACACTAATTAGTGCTGATTATGCTATCCGTTTTCAATTTCTTCGAAATTAAAAGCAACCCTTGTTGTCGCGTCTTGATCCAAAGTTCTCGGCGCTAAGCATTTTCCAGTGAAATCCTAGCACTCGGTACTAGGGCGAACTTGAGTTTGCCGGGCCCGGTAACGAATCTCCATTCGAATGGGCATTAGGATGTAAATTGAATTCTAATCAACTGTGACACGCTTAGCACTTTGGTGGCGGATGGCCAGAAGCAACGGGACCGCGTGTAGAATATTTAATTTACCCGTGTGTCTGGTGTGATGCGCAATTGAATTTCCTCGCCGCGATGAGCGCATTGAGTGATGTGATCTGTCCATACTACGGGGTACGGTTTCTACGGTGGTGGCGGCAGCTCTGGAATACCCGGGACATAAGCATCATTCTGCATCAAACCGTGCCCATATTTGCCGCATTACGTCGTCAACCGGGCAAATGGGCGCTGATGTTTTCGCCTTGACATACCGATTTAGGCTAATCAAAAGAGGCATTAGCCGTACAGTCAGCATCCAGTTGACAAATGGCATTCATTGCTCAGTTCTCAGTACACACAAGCGCACACACACACACTTGAAAGATCAAACCGTTGTAATGCGCTCTTCTTCACTTCCATCGCAATCGGCCATCACGCTTTTCCGCAGAAATACACTCGTGGCAGATTTTCCTGGCCGTCAGCTGCCTTCCCGGTTTACTGAGCGGCATCAGCGTGATGTTCCTTCCCGAGAGTCCCAAGTTCCTCATGTCCAAGGGGCAGAACGAGCGAGCGTTGGCCATTTTCCGGCGCTTGTATGCCATCAACACCGCCCAGGGCGAGCAAGAGTTTCCGGTAAGTGGTGTGGTAGCAAAATGGCAACGATTCCGTTTTCATTTCTGCACTAACGGTTTTGGACGTTTCTTCCCACTTCTTCTTCGGGTGTTCGTGTGCGATCCAGATCAAAGAGCTGGTGGATGAGGTACGACAGGGAGCGGCCACCATCGAACCGACGTCCGGTAAACAACCATCATCCGGCAAAGCCACACCAGCCACGTCCGCACCCGGCGGTAGTGTGGGCGAAGGGTTCCGCCAGCTAGGGATTATGTTCCGGAAGCCACATTTGAAGAATGCCTGCCTGGTGTACGGTATCCAGTTCGGTATTCTGCTCGGGTAGGTTGGATGGCCGTTGCGTTTACTGCGCCCCATTGCTAACGCGCTCGTATCCATTTCTAGGTTAAACACATTCCGGCTCTGGGTGCCACAGCTTTTCACCATCATCGAAGAGTTCGAGCACGAGCAGCATCTACTGTCCGCCGACGGTACGGCAACGCTCTGCGAAATGTTAGCCTACAAGGTCAACAAAACGGAGCAGTTACAGCAACAATGGCTACAGCACGACGTCTCCCGAGCACTTCACGGGCCTGATCCCGTCGCCATGGAACCGCTGGACGATGTCTTCAAGTGCACGGCGGTACGGTTGGAGCTATGGGCGTTTGGCGACCGTAGATGCACAACACTGATTGACAGGGCTTTCCATTCTCGCCATTAACTCACTTATATAACTTCATTAAAAGGGCTGCACTTTTTTAGCCATGTAGTGTTGGCAAATTGTTCCAAGTATTCCACTTCACTTTAACATCAATTAGACCGTTTAAGTCTATCCATCTCGTTATCGCGTTTGTAAAAATCCCAAAAGCCCTGTTTAGCGCTCGCCTAATCGGCACCCCTGTATTATGCTTTCCGCTTTAGTAATGGGCGCTTACTAACGTCCATCTACTTCTTGTCTTTCCCTGTTCACGCATCATCACGGACAACGCCGGACAACGCATCGTGCAGACAACCGAGGGACGGGTCTATCTGTACTCATTAATCATTGGATGCGTCGGCATTGGAGCGTACGCCGTTACGACCGTCATGATTAATTCCATCGGCAACCGGAACATACTGAGTAAGTGAGAGCCTTGGTGTTCATTTAGTGCGTTTCGATGTTCGGGTTTCGGTGCTTGATTGAGCTAGTTGTGACGAACGATGTGTATGTGACCACTGTCTATCGTACGGGGTTTTCCGCACCATCCACCAAGGTTTTGTGGGTTAGCATATTCATCCGGAGCAGATGATATCGCACGGTTTTGGCATTTAAATCGGCACCTAATGTGATATTCTCTGGAGAATTTCTCTTTTTCTTTTGCTTTCTCACAAACACAACGTAATCAAGCCATTGTGTAACTAAAAGCATCTCCTTCATGGTGCATGGTAAAACAAAAAAGAATTTATTCAATCATGTTTCTTCAGTGCTATATTTTCTGTTTTCTTCCTCAGTCAGTTAAATTAACCTGGAAAGACAATCACTACGAATACGAAGACAAACAAAAGGTGCGAAACAATTTAAACCATCGTCATGTACAGTGCGTACCATAACTTTAAGGACTCTAGGTTTTTAAAGATTTACGTTTCTTAACATTCTTGTCTTGTATGAAAGTAATTAACAGAGCGATTGTTAAGTTTGATGAAACATAATATTTATTTGTTTCAAAAAAAAATTACGAGTTAAAAACAATTATTTTAAATGTTTTTAAAAACACAAAAATTGATAAATAATATGGGCTAATAGAATAAACAAAAACCTAGAAGCCACCAATTAATTATAAAAATTTAATTTCCCTTGAATATGACATTAAAATATATTTAGTATTTATTAATGGCTTTTAAGAAAATAATTCCAAACGAAAAAATATCAAACACTGTATGGCCACTCTAAATAAAATAATAAAGTAAAAAGGTAGAGTAGTGTCCCTATTCATTGGTTGAAAGCAAATGAACGCTTGGATCGATCAAGACCAGTGTCCCCTTTGCACTTGGGTTTCAATTTGCGATATAAATTCTATATTTTTTATTTAATTTAATTTATTTTATATTGAAGTCTTATTCAAAAGAAGCCTTTTGATATTGCTAATGGGACTCCCATGGCAATCTTGAGCTTTAGAAAAGACGATATCCTTAAAAATAAGCGAAAACCCTTTACGCCAGTTGAAGGAGGCCAGTTTCCAGTTATGCTTGATTCTGAATGCTTTGTCAATTTCTGATAAGAAACAACAATTTAGGTGAGGTGAACTTTGAGCCCGACAAAAGTGCTTTAAACAAACATTGGAATCACTAACAAACCTTGTAAACAGTTCTTAAAACATGTTTAGATTTTTTTAAACACATAAAAAAATTACCTCATCTCAACCATGACATTTTTAACGATTTTAAAAGTTATCCATTAAATGAATTTTAATTGGATTCTTAATAAATCGCGACTCTTTTTCTTCCAATTTAACATAAAGGAATAACGCAAAAGCATACTTTTTTAAGTGCCGGTAATGAATTACGTGAAACGTCGTAAACCGTATTCTTTTTTCTACGAAACATGGTATGACGGATGCAAATATAAAACAAAAAAAAACTGAAGCACGAAGTTTTCTAAGTCATATGAATCCATCCCTTCAGAATTTGAAATAAATCACAAGAAACGAATGTCCATATAGTAATGGCACACACTGTAGAACGAAACCATAACAAAAAAACAAAAACCGGCCCAAGCGAAGTTAATTTGTCTCATTTCGCATAATTTTTATATATCTGCTCTTCGCTTTAATTTGCATTCATTATCGCACACCATTGTTGTCACCTTGGGAAAGAGAGCTAAATGGAAAATCAACAAGACGGCCATTTCTGCAGAGAAAAAAAAAACATGACATTCCGACCCACACAAACAAACGCATGCTGGCCAATCTGGTACACAGCTGGGTTTTTAATTAATTTGTTACCTTTCGTTCACCGCCAACCGAAAAACGTGCGACGATTGTTCACGGGGAAAGTTGTGCTGAACGATTATTTCTCCAGTACTCGATTGATTCTGGCGTCTGGTACAATTGGGGAATGATCCCACCACCCGGAATGCAGTTGACCATAAATTGGACGCAAATTGAAGGTCCCTTCGGCAATACCGCACAGCACATGTCGAAGGTTTTAAAAATAACACACAACATCCCATTCATTTTGTTCGTCCCGTTTGCCAACACAAACTACGTACATATGTAGCCCGGCCAAGTGCACGGTCATATGTTTAAAAGATAAATGTGGCTTTCTTTTCGGAGAAAAATTCCGTATGCTTCGTTGGTACTGTTTGTAGCATGGCGAACGATTTCTTTGGAATTTCCCAAGCGCCTGTTGAATGCGAATGGCATAGATGGCATACATGCTGCATCGAACTTGGGAGACATTCCTATTAAAAACAGCGCCATACCCGCCCGGGGCGTTCGGGCGATACTTGCCGAAACTGTTTTGGGAGTGATTGATTCGACAAATCCAATATTGCGTATTTTCTTCTGCACATATAAACTGTCCTCAAAAAAAAATAAAAGCACCGAGAACCAAGAGTTGAGCAAAGGTTACTTCTTAAAGCACATAACCTTTAAAGCTTTCATATAACGATAGCCTGTGATTAAGGGGAAAAGGAAAATACAAACAGTTAATATTCCAATTAAAGATGTCCGAAAGGAAGCCCAAACTAGGTCGGGCTTTGCTTTTGTAACCCTTTCAAATGCTTCGAACGGGGTTATTCCAGGCCAAAACGCTCAACACCTCACAGGCCGGCACGGCCGGTAAACCCTTTGTAATGCCTTTAGAACCCTTCAACCAATGTTTCTGAAGATCGCTTGTCAAAAACCACACATATCGTGTCAATCAAACCAAAGAAAGCTATTACAATGCGCCCCCTCCCTTTCCAATTCCCCACCCCACTCCAACCTTATCTCCTTCTGTCCTCTCTACCATGATTCCTTCAAGAGTAAATCAATTTTGCTGAGTTGGTTTGGGAGGTTTTGCTTCGATCGTTTTGACAACAGCCAAAAACACCATTCCAGCCGTTTGTGGTGAGTTCTCGGGTTATTTCTGGCTCGTGCACCAAAGAAGAAGAGATTCCCCAGAATTTGCCGGTAAAATCGTTGCGGTGTTTGCAGCTTATTATAAATCACTTTGCCGATTTTTGGCACGAACCATCGGCATGGCTAGTGAAAGTTTATGTTCGCTTGAGATTCTAACCACCTGCACGTACGTACGTGATGTCGCGAAGATGTCACGGTAAAACTTGGAACAATGGGTGGGGTAAACAACGTACATACGTCATCCAACACCATCTCCATGCGACGTGTTCCACTTCATCGCCACCCGCCGGAAGGCATTAAAGGTGCGCTCTATTTGTGTATGACTTCATTTTACCCTTTTTTGGGTGCTCGATTGAAGCCGCTGACTGTGACAAATCGGACTCGGAACCGAACCTAGCCAACGGGCAGCAGCGCATGATTTAATGGCGCTATTACCATCCATAACAGACGCATTAACCAACCAAACACATGGCTCAGTGGTTCAGTGCATCGCTTCTCATTTCACGTCTAACTTATTTTCCAGCGTACGGTTTGCTGTTGGCCGGTTCCTGCGGTACCGCCCTGTACTGGGCCCGAAGCTCGCTCGTAACGCTGATCCTATCGTCGTGCTACATCACCATCTGCAGCATAGCATCGACGGCCCTGGTCGGTGCCGTTGTCGCCATGTTTCCCACATCGATGAGGTCAGTAGTCGACGGAGCATTAGTGGTTCCCCCAAAAAAGTAAAACCCTTTCGGGTCGATTATATGGTTTTTGTCCTAACCAAGGCTTTCTATTTCTTACACGGATCGTGTTATTTGCCCAGAACAATGGTGGTATCGCTAACGATGATGTGTGGTCGGACCGGTTCCATCATCGGCAATGTCGTGTTTCCCTATCTGATGGCACTCGGCTGTTTGCCACCGTTTGTCATGATCGGTGCCATTGTGATAGGTAAGTTACACACATACTCACAAAAGCTCATCGTTGTGGTTGATCGTTCTATTGCTTTCGTATACCAGCTGTTGCCATGGTTTCGCGCTTGTTGCCACGCACCGTGAAAAAACCACTGCAATAATTAAACCCAAGCCTTGCAGCGGCTAAGGCAGCGGCACGGATATAATTGCTCAATCAATATTAAAGCAAACGGCCGCGGGATCATCCGTACCAAAGGGAGCGGCTAATTGATTCATTAACGTAGCAGCGCCAGCGCAACCAGCGGGCACCACCGACCGAACTATCGTGCTGGAAGCATTATGCTGTGGAAAAATTAAACCATAAGAATAAAGAATGGAACGAACGTTCCGCAAAACATCACGCACTGTCAATATGGGCGCTGCAAATAAAACTGATTAGCGAAGCATTATTTTAATTTATCACAATAACCACGCAAACGGTTCATCCATTAAATCTCATTCTTGTTCCTTATCACAATTATCTATTAACGTAGGTCACGAATAAAACGCTCAGCACCGGATTGGTGTTCTAATGCGTTCGCTTTCAAGAAAATTATATAATAAATTTAAAGCATAACTTTAAATGAGTACCGACCGAAGAAAACCAAGATTAAGATGCATTAATAATTGTTTTATTTTTTTTTTATTGCAAATCAAACTTTTCAATGGTTAAAAATATTTTGTATTAAATAAAGCGCTTCGAAATTGTAAAAAAATACTGGTAAGTTGTTTACGTAGTTTCGCGCTAAAATAAATGTTTTACAAATTAACTTTTATTCGAGGTTTCAAAGCATTTTATCACATTTTCACTATGAATATCACGTTGAGAAATTCGATAATTTTAAAACATTTTTAAAAAACTATTTTTTTGCTAAATTATCTATAATATGAAAATACTAATAAATGTTAATGTTATATATTGGAAGTTAATCATGCGAAACATGTTAAATGTACAGAAAATTAAAATCTGTGTTATAATAATCGGGTTGGAATGTAGAATAATTGGACTGTAAGTTATTTTCCTAAACACTAAAAGCTTAATCCAAGCTCATTCAACCTGATTTTAGAACTTATATGACGCTTTATTTATTTATTTATTTGAATGCAAACTGTTGCCCCATTGTCTCATTCCGGGCACACCCGGTTGTAATTGTTGTAAATATTAATTAAAGCATTTTATAAAAAGCAATAAAAAAATATAAATTATTATTTTTATCAAAACACTTTTTTTAAATTAGTTCATTAGTGAGACGAAGAAGAACGAACGAAATATTTTAATTTATTTATAATCGCTTTTTAACCATTGCCCGCCAACTCTTTAGTCATTGCTTCGTGTTGTATAAATTGCCTAGAAAGCTGACCCGAGTACGCATAATTCGTTTTTCACGAGGCAAAGGTTAGGTGCTACCATGGGGCAACTAAATTTGGTGAAAACTATGCATGCACACTGAAAAACAACAGAACACTCTCATTCCAAATGATGAGCTAGGCAGATTCTCCAACCAATTCCTAGAATTCTAACTTCAAGTAGGTTGCCTAACGTTTCGGGAAGAAATTAAACCGAACGATACAACCAACACCCACTGACCGTATCTTGAGCGAAACTTCTGTCATGCCTGTGTCTTGTGTACTGAAGAGCCAGGACTTTTCGGTTTCGGGAATCTTGAAAAGGGCCTAATTGGAATGTACGCTCGAGAACCCATCCAGCCAGCTCGAGACTCAGACAAAAGCATTTTCTTCCACCACCTTTATGCCGCTTGTTTGCTGGATTGTTTCACCGGCGTGAAAGAATGGCTACGGCGCCAAACCCGCGCCGATCGATGATTCGGTACATTCACCATCGGATGTGGAAAAGAAAGGCGCTACCCAGATTCTTACCAACCGTCACATGTAAAGACGGATGTGAACGTCAAGTGTCACTGACGTGTCGACGGGCTCACAATGCGCAAAAGGGTGATTCAATTATTTGAATGCTTGAGATTAATTGAGTTTGACTGTCGGGATGGCCAAATTCATTCATTATTGTATGCTAGCGAGAATTTTAAGACAAGAATAGAAATTAAAACGAGTTTCCTCTGGGAACTGTGCCACTTGACGAACCGACTTGAGTGGTGTTATGTGACGGTTGGGAAAACTTTCCAACTTAACAATCCGCTCATTGCTAACCTGGGTCCTATAAGGAAAGAAGGAAAAGCAGTGTTAAGTTATTTAATAAGATAATGAGATCCAATTATAGTGGCACCGGACAAACTATGAGGCAGCTAAGCACCCTTTTAAACCATTGCTGCGGCGTTGTTGAACGTAACTGACACCCCCGCCCAAAGCCATAGTTTATGTCCTGGATTTTACTCGATTTTGCTAGGAACGGGTTTACAGTTGCATCATCAAAGAGAAAATAAAACTTTGTTGTGTCAACTCCACGAGTCAGGGGAGGTCATAAAAAGAAGATTAAACTTTCATATTTTTTATTGTTCGAACTGCATTCAATGTTGAGTAATTAGTCATAGTCCTAAAGAAGTTAACAACATTTCGTAGCTAAAAATAGTTTTCAAAAATACACAAAAATTTTTAGAAACACATGGAGGCGCCTGGTTGTTGACTAACTCCGGGAAACGTACTGTACTAAAACAATATCATTGGTAAGATATATTCACTACATAAAATAATTTAAATGATCTGCTTCATATACTCATTACAGTTAAAAAAAGTAATGGTAATTTTCATTCAATATACTCAACTATATTGCTATATCTTCTTTTTCTAAGCCATGGTCATGCCGACTCACGCGACGTATTGATGATACCACGTATGTTGGACAACCAGCCCTCCGGATGGGATTTGAGCCTCGGTCCTGCCGTTTCTATCCGGCTGCACCAATATCGCTTGTATTACCGGATTGTCCTATAACTATACATAATTAATTACAAATAGAAGCTTTGCTCGCTCGCTTGATCCTTAGCGACGGATGCGACATCTTCTGTTCTACATTTCATCTCGATACTTTCACTCTCATCCTCCGTGATCTCTACGAACGCATTACTCCTGCTTTAAAAATAACGGTCCTCTCCTTTCGACTATTCGTCGAGTTAACCATTGGGATGGCCTCTTTGAGTTCTGTTTTCCTTCCCAGCTCACCTTGCTTCACATCATGTTTAATTATCTTTCGTGAGCTTTCATTATCTGCATTTCTTTCCTGTAAATCTCATCTATCCTGTGTATTTTTGCTCATGGCTCCTAGGCAGTATAAATAAATAATAATAAAAATTACGCAACTTGACAAATATTGTTCAATTCCGATTCATATAAAGTAGTTTTAACCGAGATGCACACAAAAATAAACCTGCATATTATTGTATATTGTTATTATTCATTCGCACAAAACATGTTGTCTCTAACTGGTTTAAATATTTATTCAAACTTTTACGGTAATAGGAACAGAATAGAAAAATTAAAGGTTAAAAACAGTTCTCCGATGTAAGGAATTGAAAGGGAAATTCGGAGGTGGGATACAAAAATAGAGCAGGAGAGTTTAAAATCGAATTTATGGCTACCAGATGAAAAAATCGCATCGTTCACTTTACCGGGTCGTTGAAATCAGTAAGAGTGTGCCTTTGTATCACCCAGAGTGGATTAGAAAGGGAAGGAAGAGTGGAGAGCAACATGGACCATGG
>KI424574.1:11795-24454 GCA_000473375.1 Anopheles culicifacies | reverse complement strand
CACACTCACACGATCCACTAAGCTGTCGTTGGTTTAGTGCATTCCTGGAGAATGTGATTGTACCGTGCTGTTCCGAATGCAGAAAGCAATGCTTCCCGGTTGTTTGTTTGGAGCTTTAGAATTAATGTGCCGCACGCTCTAAGAGCGGTGAAAATTTGGGATATAATATAGAAAACCGACCAATCTACCATCGTCAGTAGAGGTATCGTTTATGGTTCCATAACGTAAATTAAATTCTTCTGCCACCGGCACCGTCTCTTGTTTTAAGAGCAAGACGAACGGATGGGCAAAAACCCATTTATCAGTGCAAATAGAAGGTGGCATACGAACGCTTTGTTGGCGAGACGTCCGACCAAACCATAAGCGACCCATGCATCCTCATTCTCCGAGAGGCCACAGAGGTAGACACGTCCTGTGCCCAACGTGCTGTGTATAATCGTCAGCATCAGCCAACACGATCATCATATTTCGGATCAGTCGCAACGCTTTGAATCATGGCAAACACTTAAACAGCCCCTTTGCCACGTTCACCTGCTGCGTGAGGCTTTCCTTCTTTCTGCATCATCGCCAAAAGCAGAGATACACATTCCACAGCACATTCGGGTAGCTTCCTGGGATTATGGCACCTTATGGTGAATGACAGGGACGGGGCGGCCAGGAAAAACATGATAAAATATTACAACCCATGAACCAGACATACTTACCCGTACAACCTGCGCTACACGGGGACAGAGCACGCATTAGCGGAAGGACAGGAAAGCAATACCCCAAGAAGCGCTCTTGATAAGGATTATCCTTAGCACAATCCACAGAGGGAGAGAGAGAGGGAGAAAAACATTCCGGAAACATGAATAACATAACAATATTTGTACACGCTCGCAACGCTAGTGTGTACATTGAAAGTAAGCCAAGGTGCTTCTAGAGGTGTGTGCACGAGCAGTTGACATACCGGTGCAAAAACACACACGAACAAACAAAAAAATCTCATGAGCCACCAGGCGTCCCCATTTGCGAATGGTTGGCAGAAATTTCATTCCCGTGCTGTCTCGCTCGCACAATTTTCGGCTGGCAATAAAAACCGAATTTGTTACGGATGGTCGTTTTGTGTCCCGGTGAAATGGCAAATTAATGCAGGGGAATGTGAAAATATTGCCCACTTTTCGTGTCCTCTTGCCTTTCTCCCTCCCAATCCCCTCCTTTTTGGCGAAAAGCTTTTGTTTCGAAGCTTTTTGGGGATGTTTTTGTGTTTTTATTTATTTAATGTAGAGTCCTCTTCACTCCCCCCGTCAGAATGCGCCCCGAAGCCAGCATGTGCGGCCCGGTTTGATGTAATAAACGATTAAAAAACAATTTCAGCGCAGCGGTTTTATTTTGTGACAGTATTTTATTTCTGCATTCTGGATGTGTGTGTCCCTATTCGAACATTCCCAAACACGGTGTTCAGATTGCAGTTGTTCCGTGCGGATATTATTATATTCTTCTCAAACGATGTATTTTTATATACAGTTCGTTGTTTCTTTTTTTCTACGTTGGGAAAATTGCAGCAATGGCGTACGCATCGATGCAGAAGCGCCGGAAAATATTTGGTGCGGCCAGAAGAAGAAAAAAAGCAACGCATGTGAAAAGGGGTCGAAAAATGGGTAATAAATTACCAATCGGACTTTGACTGCAGTCGTTGTTGGCAATGTTTCCCACCGGATGGCGATGGCGCAAGAAGGAATATAATTTGTTTGCTTTAAATTTCATCCTCCCCTCCGTGCATTAAAAGCAAGCATAAAGGTGGATGAAACTTTGAGTGGCTCTGAACAGAACAGAAAGCGTCACATTTAAAAGCCTTATAAGTTTTCCCAAAATGGAAATACGGTGGAGGAAAATCTTGATGATAAATGAAGAAGATGAGGAAAATCGCCATAAATTCACGTAAACCCACTCACATGGGCGTGCTGGCAATGGAAATGATGAGCGATCGTTATCTTTTACGGCTGGCTGTGCGATCGTGCCGGTCGTTAACGGAGTGTCCTCTTTTTTCTGCAGTTGAATCAATTTCCAATGATTATTCTACTGCTGCACACTTTAGCTTTTCAAACTGGCGATAAAACGTTTGCCTGTGTCGACGATTAGTGCTGGTAACTTGTCGGTGTACGCTTGAAAGAATCGCACACAGAAGCATGCACACATTCCAAGCAAGATGAACTAAATTATTGACTAGGAGGGTTTGCTCTGTCTCCCATTTTATGTCCCACCATTCGTTTGAAAGAAACAAATTTCCACTTTTTTCCGTTTTTTTTTCGGATACTAATAAAACGAAAGACTATCAAACCATTCGAACGAACCGAGACAGAGAGAGGGAGAGGAAAAACCTATCGGATCGTCATTGGAATCATAAACAGTCTACAAATTGGCCCCAGGATCGGTTTCCTTCCAACTGGCTGCGGAACGGAACGCCGCATGAAATGAATGAAGCCAATAGAACCGAAAAAGGGACGAATCTCTTCTTTCGGGTTTGGGTTGGGGTGTTTTTGCCGATGCTCCGGTGAAATGTGCACGAATGTTTAATTCATTCGCTATTTGCGATCTTCCCACCGCTGTCGTTGTCGTCGTTTGGCCTTCCGGTTCATTTTATTGCCGAACTCGCATACGGATCGAAGTAAAAGCTGGCTGCAGCATTCGAAAGTGTTCTTTGAGTTTGGAGTTGTTCACTTCTTTTCCCGTTGTGATCATTTTCATTTTGGGGTGCAACTCACGGTTTCTGCTGTATTCTTGTTCGCAGGGTGAAGCTGTTCGTTTTCATTTTATTTAACTTTCTCCGGAGGGTAAGCGCTGTGTAACGGAGCGAAGGAACATTTTTCCTGCTTCTGAACGAATGAAAAATGGCTCGAAATTGGTAGTGGCAGCGTGATGGGGAGCGAGGAAAAAGATAGATCAATGAGGGTTATTTGATGACTTTGGGCATGCGGTATCCGGCAAAGAGAACAACGTGAGTCGTGAGACCGATCGGAGCAAACGCCTAATGGGTTTAGGATCTTCACACTGCTCGAAGCGAAACAAAATCGAATAAAAAGCCAAATGTGGCTTATGTTGTGTTGCCTTCCACCGTACCAAACCTCGGATGTGCTCCGTTGTGATGTGATGCAAGCGAAAGAGTTGAACGCCTGTGGTGCTAAATTAAAACGAACAAACCGACAAAAATGGATGAAAAAGTTTTCCACTTGGATCGTAAAAAATGCTCCCCTACCCTTCCGAAAGAGGAGGGGGGTTCCCATATGAAGGTTACTCTGCAATCACATTCGACATTTTGGCGCCAGTGAATCTGCAATGTAGAAGCCTCGGGCAATGAAAATATTCAGCATAACGCATGCCTGCTTCCATTTCGGTTGTGCCGGATCGGAAGTTCCAAGATGTAGCAGCGTGCCCATGAATAAGAGTCCCGTCGTCGATTGTGATGGATTTTGACGTAAGCTCAAACCGAACAAGACACGGCCGAGATGGATGTGTACGTCATCGAGCGAAGAAATTCCCCGCGGGACATTCACGAGTTAAAAGCCAGTACAAGGTGGATAATGTAAACTTTCGTTAACGTCAGCTTGAAGGGTGATTTGTGTTGATGTATGCAAAAGCGGCGTCCGTGCTGTCAGCGTGATGATACGATGGTTTTTGACTTTAAAACACTACTGAAGGCACACATGCACAAGATGCTGATAGGAGAAAAGTCACCAAGAAGCAATCTCGATTAGTCGGAAACTATAGAACGACGACACTACACTTCTTCTTGAGAGTGAAGTGAAAAACGACGTTCGATGAAAGGATGTCCTGCCCTTCCTTATACCCGGATGGCTTCGAATGTCCTAGTATGTGTGTGTGTGCGATAAACACTTGGAAGAAACTTTGATGCATCACGCTTGCTTTAGTCTCGATTATTTGAAAAAAGTGACACGCGAAGGATCGTACCAAAGCGCACCCAACGATAGCTGCGAACGTTCCAGCTGGATCGAAAAGTTTTGCTTGCCATCGGATGCCCGGTTTGTCGTTGAACGATGGCATGAGTAATAGCAAACAAACAAGCAAAAAACAAAAAACGAAGCAAGAACTTGTTTCTGTGCTGCATAGAAATTACATCCTTTTGCTTCCGTTTGGTTAAACCCTTGGAAAGGATAATACCAGTCGGCGCAGCATGACGCTCGTTGTTTTTTAATCTGTTTGAACAATGTTGTTTTTTCGGGGTTTTATGCAGCATTTCTATTTTCCCGGAACATAGATCTCCAATGTCCGGACGATGGCTTTCACACGCCCCGCAAAAGGACCAAAGAATGACAGATGTTTTATTTTTTTGCTCACCGTTTGGCGCGAAGGTTTAATTAAAAATGAAAACGATCGTTTAACGCGAAAGCAAGAAAAACGATGGGCGAAGAGAACCCTTCCTAAAGCCTGAGAATCCTGGTACCGGGGTTGTCAATGTTTGGGGTTTGTTTTTCTTTTCCCCCTATCGTTGACCTTTTTTGTTTCTTCTTTGTGAAGGATAGCTTTGCTAATTTGCGCTTCTGTTCCGTGTATGGGCGGGTGTTGTGTTTACGTACAATTCATTATAAAATCAGACTTTCCGGTTTTTCTTTCTGGCGAAAAAGGATCAAACAAGTGTCACGAAACATCATCCGAACTACTCAGTGGGGGAAGGGGAGAAATGTTTCCGACAAAGATAAATAGTGTAATGACGGAACTTGTGCGCTAGCGATTTTATGTAATTTGTCCAATGGGAATAATTAAGCAATTTGTTGCAAATGTTTGTTTCTTTTTACCAGAACCCTTTTATTATTTTTTTTCTTAACAGATTGCTTGCATAAACGATTCCATAATTTTACTCTTATAATATTGATCTTAGTAGGGAAATTATAGCAACATCATCAAATGCTATAAACTTGTTTCGTATACACTCCCTATAGAGTATAATCTTTTGAGGTAGTGCTTAGAAGATTCCATAATTTTACTATAATCAATTTTCTTAGTAAAATTATGGAAAATTCATCAATCGATATAAAATCGCCTAGATTGTACTGTGATTCTCCACATTCATTTAGTATTCTTTCTTCATATGAATATTCTAAAATACATATGCACCCTAGTGCAGCATCACGATCAGCTTAGGCGCTTAAAGTCTCAACCCACTACAAACGCACTGAAGCTAAATGTCTCGTGTTTGTCACCGAGCAATTTTCTTGTGTTGCTGATACAACCGCCCACAATCGTGTACAGACACCGTTGATCTGATTATCCATTGAAAATAATTAGCTTGCAAACATTGAATAATGGCACGAGCAGTTTCCAGCAATCAACCATCGGATGAAGTTAGCGCGGCCAGCCAAGCCGAGCCGAAGTCCCGCACACGCAACCCGGTGAGTGCTAAATGTGGTAACGATGGTTTTTCACGCCATGTTGCAAATTTTCATCTACTCCCACGTCGATGAATCCTAATTTCCGTGTTTTGTTCCCCCGCTCCCCCCACCTGTGTCCATGTTGTCGCTGTCGGTTGAGGTTTCGCGCGAAACACAAATAATACCCGCCCAAGGATATGCAAAGCGCTCCAACCGGGAAGGCAGGCACAATTTTCTGCTATTTGACAATTGCAATCAGTTGGCCGGGTAAGTGGTGACACACTGGTCGCGTCGCAGTGCGTCGTCGTCGTGACGGAAAGTACGTGCGGCTCGCAAGGATTCGGAAAGTTCATCAGACCGTCGTACAGCTTTACTCTGCGTGAGAGTGTGAGATATGAGTGCGATAAATGGGGGGAGGGAGGAAAAGCCGGCAGGAGGCGAACCGAAATGGGGCTACTGATGAATGACTTTCCGCAGTGGTGCGCTGTTTGCAAATGTTTCCAGGGCCGAGCGCCAACAATCACCGTTTAATGATGATGAAGGGCTCACCTTACCGCCCGGCTTACGAAATCTGTCGGCCAACAGCGGGGTCGGGCCGTGTGCGACTGCTTTCCTAGCCTTTGTGAAGCAGTTCAAAGGAAATGCGACGAAATCTCCAGTTGGGTATGGTTGGTACAGCAGCGGATGGCATTCATTATCACAACAAATCACGGAATTAGATTTTATTTATTAGTCTACGGCTCTACACGGGGCGTAGCAGCAGAGCGGAGAGAAATGGGGTTTTTCTTTTCCCCCCCAAACACTCTGTCCAGTAAAAGCAGCACAATATTTCGTTCGGGACGAGTTTTCGGTTCTGTTACGACCCGAACGAAACTTATCGGGCGGAGTTTTTAATCGAGAATGGAGACGCCTGGTGAATGTTAGAATTATTTCTTGCATTAGTGAAAAGATTTGATACTAAGCAAGCAACACATCGCAAAACGTGGAAACGAAAAGAAAATGATGGGTGGCATCAAGCTTCGATAAGATAATAGCCGGCTTTCGAGAAGAAAAAAAGCTTCCCTCGGGCAGGAAATCTTTGAAGAAAACTAATAGCTCAGATACAGCGTGGAATCACTTTGGGTACTTTGGGCCGGCGAGATGTGTCCATGACCATGGCAACAGTGTCGTGCTGGCTGTGGTGGTACTTTACACGAAAGCAGTGATTTTTCGATAAGACAAACTCAAGTGGAGAAGACCGTTGTGGGACAGATACGGTCCCCTAGGCGGTAGAATGGAGGGTCAAGTAAATCCCATGAATAACATCGGCTTGAATATATTTATATATTCTTGGGCGCGCACACGAAGGAAAAGCAAATGACTCCTCTCCGGTACATTTGGGGACACAGCGACAACGAACGAACGACCATGGACACACCAGTATTATGATGCTCCATTTGCCCGGTGGTTGGGCAAGGGCGCATTTTCATTCGTGTATGTCCGGGTCAGTGAAATGCTGGCCCCAGGAAGCCCCACACAACCGACAGTGTCTTAGCAGGCTGATTAATATTCAATTTCATTCGGATTCTCTTCCTGTTTCTCTAGTGCACACGATGGAGTTCCGGATTGTAGCAATCAGTTGCTACGGGATAAACGGAATACGATTATACAGTCACGGTAAGTACATTCTTTATCTTTCTCTGCTTTTATAGTACCCAACTGTGTCATGTAAACATGCCATGGAGTACGTTGAAATATAAATAAATGCCATAACAATGTGGGAGGTTGTTGCGAATGGAGGATTTTCGGTGGGGATTTTTGTTTTTCTCTTTGAATTCCTTTTTATGTAAGAAATCGTACATATTACCTTCTAATCAAAAGTCGGTCGTTTGGTAGCAACCGTCAAGAGAAGGCCTACAAAATTTGTTCTTCTAATTCACCTGAGCAACTTTCTGCTTTTAAGGTCCTCCATCTTTTTTTCAGTCAAAGTAGGCGAAATGAGCGGTACCAAGACACATTTTCCGTTCTGTTTACATGTTGTATACAATGCTTATTTGCTCTAGTCTCTAGCTCACTCTCTCTCTCACTCTCTCCGTCGTGTGAAATATCAAGCGTCCTGTCATTCTGACGCTTGTTTGCATACCTTCAGGCGCGCTCAGTGTTTTCTTTGCAAGCAGATTTATCACCTCCACACAACAACGACAAAAAAAGGGAAAGTTAAAGAAATTGGTAAAAGTTGCTGCGGTAAGCATCATCCTGTGTAGTGTCATACAGTGTCGTCCCCCAGTTCCTTGGAAGCGCCACACAAAGTCCTCCCACACGTGGCAGCGTGGGAAGTGGCGAGACGGTTTCAACATCATTATTTATATTACCACCCTGACAGTTGCATCATTTTTCACCACTGCCGGTGAGGTTGCCGTACCCGTACCCACACCGTTCGCGACTTGATTTGCCTTTGTTCCCAATTCACGATAAAGCTGACTGGGTTTGTTTTCCATGCCTGTTTCGTTTTTTTTGTCGGTTGTTATTCACCCTAACCACAGCAACAGCAAATTACCAGCAGCACAAAAATGTCTTCCCGCAGCTGTGTTGTAGCAGCTCAGCAAGACAAAGCGTGTTAAACGGATGCGGCACTGTGAGTGTTCTGTCGTTGCAGCTTTTCAATATTCCACACCCGTCCAATAGTGGAACGTGGCGCGATTGTGTGGTGTATCACCTCCTCGTTCACCTTTTGACTCACCTTTTGACAGTAAAATACCTATCTCGCTTTGCTGTGGCACGTCTTGCTGAGAAGATGGCGTACGCGTATCAGGCCTTGCGTACGAAATTTCCTCACAATACTCGGGCCCCCAGTTCAAGTGTCAAAGCCGTGGCTTAATTTTGCTGATCACTGGCATCACATTGCAACTGTCAGCAATCAAGGTATGATGAAAGAGACCCGGCCTCTGGGAAGCTGTGATTTATGCCGCTCGTCCTATGCTTCTATTGATCTTTCTTCCGTTTGTAACATGTCTCGGTGTGAAGTTTGCAAAAAAAAAAAAACTGTATAACCTTCACTCGCCGGCCATGTGGACGATGCGATATGCTTGATTTGATTAATTTATCATCAGAATCAATTTTACCCCCCTCCCCCGACACAAGTCGCAGTTGACGGCTAACGATTCGGGAGCTTTTTCGAAAGTTCCCGTCCCGGGAATGGATGACTAATACCCGTTTTTCGGTGACGTGGAACACCCCTGATGTGTGGAGTGTGCGTCATCCCGATATCACACAGTTTTGAAGGTAAAAAGCAATGAATTTTCTTGACGAAGGTCGGCATCGTTTATTTTTGCCTGCTTTTGTATGTTTCTCTCCCCCCAACACACATGGGGAGGTTAAGAAGGTGGATCAACAGATTTGCCTGATTTACATCACCGGGTCCGGGTGTCTGTGATTCTGGAATCGACGCGTGTATGTGTTTAACATTCATCTACGCACACGCTGAAAGGCATTAATATCGGTTTAAGAGCCAAAGTTTATCTCTCGCCGTTCCAAAAAAAACCAAACCCTTTCCATCATCATCGTGAACGGGCGGGTTTTATTTCCGTTTGTTTAGGGCAGCTTTAAATTTATTGCCAATGGCAGGGGAAGTCTGGAATTTAATGTGTTTAATGAAGCGCAAACACCAAAGTCGAACCGGAAACCGCGCACGAAGCAGTACGATGACAGTAACAGTAACAGTAGTAGTGGAAATAGGGATCAAAGGCATTAAGGCATAAAGTTTGTGCTCGGTGCGAAAAGGGTTTTTCACAGAACTTTGATTTAAATTTGGCAACTTTCGTGAGTGTGCGTGAGGGTACGGAATTTATTATTCATGAAGCATGTTTTGCGACTCGATGACAAGAACACGGGTTTTGTTTGTTGTACACAAAGCACTAGGTGGATGTAATATAATTCTGATTCCTATATTCCGAACTGATGATTGTTACAAAGGGTATTTCAATTTTTCATAATGCTCCAATAATAAGGCTAGCGGAACAATGCGTCCATTTATATCCCGAGATAAGCTCATTCGCTAGCATGAACACGAATCTCAATGAATATTTTATCACAATTGATAGCGAGCGTTTCATTCATCACTTTGCATACTGGCTCCCCCCTGGGATCGCCCACACACCGGAAAATAGGCTAATGTTTCGTTTGATTGGAAAAGTGAAAACCAATCGCAAACTTTTCACGTCAGACACCGTTATCGCTCACTTTCTTTTGTTTCTTCCCCAACGAGCGGTTGTGTCATGTTTCAATCAATACGTTTTGTTTCGTATAAAAAGGGTTTAAGCAAGAAAAAGCATCTTAATAAATTAGATTTCATTGTAAACTGACGTTTTCGATGCTTCTCATCGTTCTACTGTACGAGATTGGTTTCGATGGAAAATCAATTTTCGTTTAGCTTATTTAGCGGGAAAAGCGTGGAAAGAAAAGCTCTAAATATCTCCATCGTAGGGAAGCAGATTTCCATCGCCGGGTAAAACCATTTGCTAGCGTTAATGAAGGTCTCAGACTTTAGTCTATTTACGCTATTATGGAGAGTAAGGGATAGGGAACAAGAGATTGGTTGGTGTTGAAAAAGAAAATTGATGCAGCATTTGCTGTTCCTTCAATCAGTGCAAAGCTGCCATTGAGTAAAGACTCTAATTAAGTTAGCACAAGCTGAAATTATTGGATGCCATTTTGCATGCAGTGCAATTTTTCATTTAACAAAATATTTGCAGATTTGTGCTGCTGTTAGTAAACTAATCGAACGCTCCACAAGTGAACCAAAAAAGGTCAACCATTACAAAAACCCCCTCCCCGCATTGTTGCGGTGTTTGTGCATGTTCAATATTTTAAGACATCATCCGTTTTTCATCAAATTCAGCTGTTGGCTTCTATTGCATGCATGAGTAATAACCTGGATGGGTGATAAATATATCCATACAGCCAAAGCTACGCCACTACGGGAAAGAGCTGAATCGAAAATCCACTTTTATTGTCGTTTAATAATTGATTACCATCCTGCACGAGTCGGGGTTTTCATGGTTGGTTCGTCCATTGAACCGAACGGAAAAGGATGTTTGTTAGTGTGTGTGTTATACTACCTTGTGACAGAATTTTTTATTTGAAAATGATGTGATACGAGTGAATATGAAAGATGTGTGGTTCGGGCAAATGGAGATAGCTCAACCACTCGATCTAGGTGGTGATCTTGCTCCAAAGGATCGAACCTCTCGTAAATAATCCCTTTCCTTTCCTGGAATGGGCAAATGTGTATACATGGAAGCATGGTTGGCTTTCAAATTTACAACACTCCTAATGAAAACAAGCTTTTTACACAGCCATAAAGCACGAGAGGTGCATGTTCTTGCAAAGGTTTTTGCATCATAATACTCCCATCAGCGTGGAACACATAGAGATGCTCTTCAAGTTTACGACGGCAATATATGGGAGAACGTATAAAAATTGGCCATACTGTTGCACCGTCAGCCACCTGACACCTTTTTGGGTAGACATTTTTGAAAAGAAACCGCTATAACGCCTCAACACCGGAAGAACTTCCTCAAGAAAGCTTCCTATGGCTTGTGGTTTTTGTTTTCTTATTCTCTACGTGATAAGTATGGGGCATCCTTTCCATCACTGAAAAGAAAGAAAACACTATCCAGCATCAATCGATCTCGTGGCGCTTCGGAAAGCCATCCTTTTACCCATCCGTTTCGCAAATTGACCATCAACCCGGGGGTAGGTTGTAATATTTTAACACGTGAAACACATTCTTCTTTCCGTGCCGGTAAAGCAGCTGGAAAAGAAGGTTTGCTAGTTTTCCAAATGAGATAAGACATAAAGGAAAACAACCTCATACATTAGAAGAAAACAGGTTTAGCAAGGGAAAACCTTTTTTTTATTCAGAACGGTAACAAAAAAAAACGGAGGTTAGAAAGGATTTTCGGATCAAAAGGCATCGGAATCGGATTTGTGGATGGCGTAAAACAAGCTTGCTGGACAGTGGGAATAAAAAGAAACGGCTTTCCCGGAAGGACACTGGGTGGCGCGATAAAAGGAAGATCGGAAAAAATGGGAAGTGCATCATAAATAAATACCCCGGACAAAATAAAGCAAACCTCCTCCTGTACCGCTGGGGAAATGAAAGGAAAACATCCGGTTTTTTTTCAAATCAACCATAACAAATAAAGGCGGGAAGATGGCTTAGCGAAATCAAAACTATAACCATCGGTTGCAGTTTGGGTGCTAAGCTCTTTCGCTGCGGACAATCAAACCGCCAGTCTATCCAGCGATCAAATTTGTTGCACGAAATGTGAGAAAGGATCAAATCAACGTACGAAATGAAATGTGAGATCTTATTATTTCCTGCTGTTGTGCTTTCCCGTGCTAGCATTGTGAATATTGTAGTGCCATTTTATGTCATCCTTTTGTCCGAATCGGTGGGAGCGAAAAGCCTCCTAGCTGAAACCATTCAACGGTTAGATTGTTTGTGTTCTCTTTCACACACACTACAAGTGATGTTTATGGTTTTTGATGACATTTCAATAACATTCCAAATGAAAATTTATTAACGAGCAAAACCGGAAACCGTTCCGAGCCCCATTTCCTCAACAGAAGGGTTTTCCCTCGCATGGTGGACGAGAACAAAAAAAAAGGGCTACGATCAAATTTTCCAACCAACGTTTTGTCATTCTTGCCGTGCCTTCTCACTCTGGAGCAATAGCCATACTGACCCTGCTAGAGCAATGAGCATGAGCAACCGTCCCGTTTTTCCCCCAAGCGGTCCTCCCGCTTGGTTTGCAATTCAATATCGATAAATTATGTATATTTTATTATCATTATCATTATTGTGATTATTGTAATGATGGTGATCGAATCTCTCGTTCCTTCGGTCATGGCCATCATGGGGGTTGCGAAATGGGGAAAGCGAGAAGGACCCGGTAGCGATAGCCATCATTCTCGGTCCATTCCAATTTCGGGCGCACATCAACATCACTGCTGTGTCCGTTTCACTCCACAGATAGAAGGCAACCATTAATGGTTCACACTGTCTCTCGCTCGTGCATGCTCGCCATCAAACGATTGCATTCCCAGCGTCATAATCATCATCATAAGCACACAGGACATCATTCCAATCTGCAGTCGTCGTCGTCGTCGTCGTCCATGTATTCCTCGTGCTCCGATGGTTCGCTCGGTTGCGGTGGCTTTGGTGGTCGAGTGCAAAAGCTAATGTTTGTTTACAAGCGAAAAACTCGTGTTTATGTTGTTTCCTTCGTGCGTATTAGCATATAGTATCTG
>AXCM01007488.1:0-13298 GCA_000473375.1 Anopheles culicifacies | reverse complement strand
AATATTTAAAATTTTAGTATTTTTTATACTGCATGTACAGGTTCAATATTTCGATGACTAATAGCATTTTTAAAAACCTTTCAAAAGAAGTGTTAAGATTGAACATACGATACCCACAAGTAGACCCAGAAACCGATAAGCAATGCGAAAAGTTGGTAAAAATCTGACATAGGTTGCTTAACATTGATACAGAGAAGTGTAAATATTTTGTAAAATTATGTCAGTATGTGTTTCAGAGAGCTCAAATGTTACAGAATATTGGAAAAATATAATAAAATTCATCTCATTGCACATGTACGCTAGGCAACCCAACGCATCAAATCAACTTTTCCCACGCATCAAATAAATCTCTTATGAGCTCTGTGGTGTTATTGTTTTTGACGGATTTGATTCAGGAGATCGAGCAGAACATAAGATTAAATCTGTTTGTTATTTGTACAAAGTTATCTGGCAATTAAAGCCTACATAACGAATATATGGATAAGCTTACTCAGTGTAAGAAACCTTTAACTAGAACTTGTAACCAAAGGAAACTACATTTACTTAGACCTGAGTTTTAGATTAATTGTCAAATTAACGTCCGCTAAAGTCAAGTGAGTTATATGAGTTAGTCATTTGTATTATACGATCACTGATGCAAAAGGTAGCATATTAAAAACTAAGTCCTCAAAATACGTATGTACCTGGGCGGTGAAGATAGCCTTTGATACGAGAGACGGGACATCGATTAAACTAGCTATCTTCTTTGAAAACATAAACACTTCTTCACTCCAAAGTGTTTGCAGTGGAAACAATAACAATCTTGTGCGATGTGGAGGGCATACTCTTCTTTTATAGCAAGGAAATCAAAAAAATGAATATAATATTTGTGATTTTCTTTTGGATTGCCTCACTTCTATCAATTCTGCGGTATTGTAATCATGGTCAGAATTCAAAAAAATGTCAAACTATTGTGCCGTACACTGATTTTTAGCTTAAATAGAGTAATCTAAGAATTCTGAGACCGAGTAAGAAAATGTTTCAAGTGAAATAACTTTCTAGTGGATGAAATTCGTTAGCCTAACGCAATTGCATACGTTGCCAGGCGTTATAACGAAACATTGCAATTGAAGAGAACTAGAAATCTTATTTAAGTTATTTGCATCATGAACTAGAATCGGAAAAAAGTCAACGAATTCCTGCCTATCCGGAACGAATGAAAGAAATTATATCAGAACGAAATTATTACTGAGTGGTTCTAAGGAAAGTGGACTAACCAGACTAAGGGAACCTAACCTTGCTAGAACCAGAAGGGTCTTAAAAACATCCATAACGTATTAAAGCTTTATTACTGTTTTATGTCCACCCTTTTAGACTCCTACACTTCCCAAAGCCTAGTTTAAATTCGCTGCACAGTACCATTGCATTGCAGATGCAATTTCCCATCATGTGCACTATCATAAACATGTTTCACTTGATACCACCCATGGGCAGCGCACAGCTTAAGTAACGCCATAAAACGATTAAAACTTCCACCTCAACTTGCATTTTCTTCAAACATGTTTACCAGTGGTGCTGGTTTTATAGCTCTGCTTAGTTACGATGGCCATGCAATCGCGATCGGGTTCGAGGAAGATCAACGGTGCGAAATCGATCAATGATCTTGTGGTTCTGCTTCTGCATTAAAACGCCGCAGAACACGCTACATGGCAGAAGGTTCTGTAAAAGGGCTAAACGGTTATAGGCACTTTTGAAGGTGTGGTTGTGTGTGCATGTCATAAAGCAAACCTTTCAATTGGTACAATAAACTGGTTTTGCTCCATCCTCATCTTCATTCGCTCTGGTTTTGGCGGTAATTTTATTTTCTGCCAAGGTCTGTTTCATGTACAACAGGCTCGGTCGTTACAGATTTTCCCGCGTCTTAGGTTTGCGCTAAGATTCTTCGCCTAGAATGGGGTTGATGAAATCGATACGGAGATCCATTTCTTGGGAGCAAAAATCTGCGAGACCCGTTTTATGACACTATTGATCGTCTACCAGTTGGCCAGAGTTGATCGATTCACTTTCCATACGCTAGCACAAGCTAGACGCGGACATCTGCCCGATGTAAACCGGCGTGTAATTTGAATGTGCCTTTATCTAGTGTAACGTCTTCCCAAGACCCATTTATGAGGCCGCGTTGAACTTATTCCCCCTTTTGCCAAACTCAGAAACACAACAACGAAAGACGCTCGAATTAAATCTATCTCCATAAACAACACGCATATGAGAAGCAAAAATAACAACCTAGAAGCGCATAAATAGCACAGAAAATGGAAACGAATTGACTTTCCGGTTGGTGTGAGGAAAGGGTTTTCCCTGTTTTTACCCCCCGATCGACTCTATAACCGATCGAACGCGATGGGATGGGATCGATATGCGCGAATCGGTGCGAACAAAAGTTCACGGAGCCAATTGATACGCAAATGAAATTAACTCGATTCGATTTGCATATGCCAAACTTGGTTCATCCGTAAAATGTTCTTTTATCAACAGGACTGAAGGAGGGGTTCAAGCGTTTTATGAACATGTTTGCCCGAATAACACATGTACAGTGGCGAATTTATTATGCTGCCCTATTTATTAAGCGAATCTATAGCAAGTAGCAACAGTTAATAACGGAATGGATTGTGCCATTTTTTTTTAGAATTCTGACCCTATTTTTTGAAGAAAACAGGAATGCAAATCGTGTATCTAGGCTGGATCATGTTACATCTCAATTTAAAAGTTATTTTCCATGCAAATCGAAACACTTACACGTTCTGGATGATTGGTAGAGCAGATGAATCGAAGGGCAAAAGGAAAGGTGTTCATCGAAGTTATTTTGTTCCCGTTGATGGGCTGCTGTAAAAAACGGTGTCTTAAAATTATTGCTTCTTTTCTGAAATTTAATTTTTAAAATGAGGTATTTGCTAATTTGTGTAATATTTCAATGAAAATAAAAATTATCGTTTCGAAAACTCTGTCATCTGTTCTAGTTTATCATTCAAATCCTTTGGTGGACAAATAGAAGTGCATTTTCTTGTAATTGCCTTGTTGAAGATGAAGCCCGGAAAAATCCGTATGATAGGAGATTGATTATTAAAAATTGTTAGTATTAGTAACGTAATAGTAATAGACATTGAAAAAAATGTGTTTACAAAACAGAACTATAAAGAGGTAAAACTGAATGTAAAATTAAAACATGTATTTAAAAAAGTAGGTTTTTGTTTTGTGAACATTATAAGCTTTCTATCGTCTTAAGGGTTTTATTTTATGTAATAGTATTAAATCTTTGAATTATAATTTGCTAGCTCTTTTTGAACACCAACGCAGCATTATAGGAAAGACAGAATATAAGAATATTTGCTGTCTTGGTCTCGTCTATCCACGTATCATGCAAATCGTGTTAAGTGCTTTTCATTTGGACTGAAACCATCGAAACATCGACGAATAGTGACTCAGTGCGTTTATAACTTTAAGCTATTAAGTGGATCGAATGACGCCCGGTCCATTCTCGAAAGGAATAGGTTGGTGTCTTCCAGTAGATATCCTTTGCCGAAAATTATATAAAATCTAATGCATTATCGAAAATAAAATTGACCTCAACGTTAGTGTAAGCTAATTTGTTAAAATACTGCACAGTAAATATTGACAGACAATTGTTTAATTATCACTGTTCACTGGTCCTATTAATTTATTCGTGACCAGTGTAGTAAAAAATTACATAAAGTGAGTTTACTTAAATCCGTTGCAATATAACTAAGAATAGAATTAGATTTTGTGAACTATGTAGATTGTTGTGTATACCATATACAGCACGACAATTTAACTAAAACGTATTCAATGTAAACAGACAAATTGACTGTAAAAAAAAAAAGGTGAGGAATTTTGAGAGAAATAATAATCTACAAGAATTCGAGTACGTCATCAAATTCAAGTAAAACAAGCGTGAGCAGCATATCCACTCAAAGTAAATTTATACTAAAAATGGGTTATATTTCGGAAGAAAAAATTACTTACACTGGGATCAGGAATGGAGCAGAGATGTGTCCACTGAGTAAGAGTGAGTGAGTGAGTTAAATAATGCAAGTGAAATTATTGTTTCAAATTAGCACGAAGAGGTTATTTTCCTCTTTTAACTTACTCACTCTTACTTGCTTACTCACTCTCTCTCTCTCTGTGCCGACTTCTAACTCACTCTTTTCGGTTTATACTCACTCACTCACTTTTTTCATATTATAATTACTCTTTTCGGGTTTAACTCATTCATTTCATATGATAATTACTCTTTTCGATTACTCTTTTTTACTCACTCTTTTCAGGTTAGAATTACTCTTTTCGGTTTTTATTCATTTTTCACATTATTTTCAATGCATACTTTTCGGAAAACGACAGTACAGAAGTATGACTTCCTCGCATAGATAATCGATTGCATCGTATGGTTTATTATATTTTTTTCGAAAATAATTGCAAGCAATTACAGTTTTCGTATAAATTTTTATTGATTTTAAAAGAAATACAAACAAAATATAAATGGCCTAGCCGTCATAACTTAAAATTAAAAAAAAGTGTAACAAAAATTATGCATTATAGTTTTGTCGAATAAAAAGAAGAGAGAGAGAGAGACCTAGTGAATGAGTATAAACCTAAAATAGTGAGTTAGAAGTCGGCACAGAGAGTGATTTATGTAGGTTATAAAATTGTGTATAGTAAATTATTTTTTAATGAATCTTTAAAGGGTGAGTTTAAGATTTAAATCGTTATAGTTACTCTTTTACTCTGATTTAAATCCCTGAAAAAAGTGGGTTTTCTCATCTCTAGCATGAATAAAAAAAGAATAAAGAGTATAAAAAATAAATAAGATTATATATTAATATGGAAACCATGAAAGCATTTATGCTTTACAATATACTTCAATGTTAAACGTGACAATAAATGAAAGGAAATGTTTCCAAATTTTAAAAACACATCTAGCTTTTCAGAAGTTCCTTTCATGGGACACTATAACAACTTCTGCTCAAAGAGAAAAACACAAAGGATCAAATAGGGACCATTCTTTATAAAATCCCGTAGGTGTCAAATCACAGCTCGAGTTACATCGGATACGGATGCAATTTCTCCTTCTTGCAGACATGTTGTGAAAAGGAAACAATATTCTTGCCCTTAGGAATTATAAAGATAGCATCAGGAAACGGATCTAGAACAAAAAAACAACATTGCACAAGGAAAACTAATGTCCCTCCTGGAACTGCTACTCTAGAACCTCACCTTACAAATAATCTTTGCTTATGAAATTCGAGATACAAAAACACCTTTCTTTGTTACTGTATTTCCTCAATCAGCTTGTTCGTATAAGAGAAAATGTATCCGTACCAACATTTTTGTTTTAATTTCGCTGACAATCGTTTCACCGTAATCAAGTTCCTAGAGTCTTTCCTTTGCTTGAGGAGATCCATATAAGCACGGATACTCATTTCGCTTGGACAATCACGTGCTTATTGTTGAAGTGCATAAAAATGACAGAGGGTGGATTAGGAGGTTTCATTCGCTTTTATTTTTTTTTCCTGCGTACTGGTTTTTGTTTTCGAGATGCACAAATAAAAGAGGACACAAACGTCCGTGTCCTTAACGGCCATCTCGACAGAAAATGATAGAATATTGATGAAGTATGAAATTGTCTTTACCAACCATCCGGACAATTGTCACCACGGTGCGGTGTCCTTTTTTTGTTGCTGTTGTTGTTGATACATTCCCTACAGCCGTTGCTTTGACATTCCCGTGCTTGTGTCCCTGTGTTTTGCCGAAGAGATTAGCCCATTGGGTACGCGCTGGGTTTCCTTCGGTTGGCTTTCACTTATGCAGAAGCATTGCTGGCGAGCCACGAGGTGTAAGAGAATAGTATGTCACGAAAGGAATCGATTCTGTCGATGCTGCTTTCCATTTCGGGCCAGCATGTCAATCAGTCTGCCGACCGGACAATCGATTGCTTATTTCTTGTGTCTGGCATTGTCAGTGGGACAATTGTTGGCGAAAGAATATCTAATCTTTAAATCTGAAGATTGTGTCCTTACAGCGTCCGTTATGCGCACGCGGTGCAATTGCACGGAACGGAGATCTGTTTTGTGTGCATAATTGAATTCTTTGCTGCGTGAAAGACAGCTTTCATATTTTAATTTTGCAGTAGAGACATAGTTTCTTATGTTAATTCTTTTCAATTCAAAGGAGCAAAATTTAAGGATCTTCTTTACAAGCATTCCATGAATATGGCTATGAATTATTGATTATCCCAGAAATCTTATGCTACCAGCAACAATAGAAAGTTCGTTAGCTCTACCGAAAAACCACACCCCGTTCGCCAGCCAATAATTGGTGCAGATCGATTAATCAAAGGCTTTCTCACGCGAAAGTTGTGTGTTGGATTTTCCAGAATTAAAATTCATATCCAACGTATGGTGCTCATCCTGATCACCCCTTTTTGCTCTGAGAGGTCACCCCGACCTAAACATTCTTCCAGGTCGTATCCTGCAACTGCGAAACTTCTTTTGCCCTTGCGAGGAACGAGGATCGATGAAAATAGAGCAGCATTACACGCCTTCCGCCCTATGTCACCAAATGTTTTGTAAGAATTCGTCTCGCTAAGGGACCGGTATGCGGCCGTTCCTTTAGTGAAACATGGCTGTAACAATGGGAACAAAAATTGCAATCGACCATCTCTTCGCAACTGATCGTGCCGTGACGGAACCTTTAATGGTCGCGCCGGTGCGTGCCTTTCTTTGTGCAAAGTCGATGTGTGTGCCGGTTGATGTGAAATTGACTGAAAATGACAATCGTATCACGATGGAGTGTAAGTTTGTTACGTAAAAGAGAACAAAATGAAAGATTCAGAAAAAGATGCGCTTTTTATTTTTTGTGAATATTTTACGAGAGCATCGTGATAATATGAATTTTTATTGGAAAATCATTAGAAAAAGTTAATCAGTATATTATTTATTTAAATTAAAACATTAAAATTAAATAAATCAAACAAGTCGTGTAAAATTCTTTACTTTTTCTTCATTGGAAGCAAATTATTAATGAAATAATTTTGAAATGTAACATAAGACGTTACCATTAGATAACAAAAACATAAAACGAAAACATAAAGATATTTTTTGGGATAATTTACAGTGGAATTGGTCCTTATGAAAATTTGGATTTCGATAAAAGTAATTAACATTTGATCTGGTTTTAAATGTGTATTTTTTATGTTAATAGTATGGATGCTTTGAACCATGATAAAGAATTAATAGAAAAAGAAATAATAACGAATTAATTATAACAATAGCTAAGTCATTCGGCCAATAAAACATTATTATAATTATACAATAATTCTATAATACTAAATTATTTTTCAACCGAACACGGGATAAGGTGCCTTTTCACGGTTTGGCGAAGGAAATAAATGTCTTTTAAGCAATACAATGATTTGGTCAATATTAATGATGACGAGAGGCGAATGAAGCCTTTAAGACCCAAAGCCTCTAATGATAATAAAAAAAAGTATAAATGATGAAAAGTAGGGAAAATAAACTATCTATTTAATATACTTTAAACTTAAAATTTTTAGAAATAACAATGAATAAATGATGGAAAGTTTTTTTTTAAATTTAAAATACTTCAGATTATACATTTCTTTGGTGTGTAATTCTTTTGGTAATGAATAATTTGCCACTCATTCAATTTAGTTTAGAAAACACAGAATTACATTACTTTGTACTGAAGTCTTTATCTTTGCATTTTTGAAGCAAAAAAAGTAGTCTTCTAAAACAATGTGTTGACTCTCAACATGATCATGCGAAACATGGAAAAGCTCCTTTTATGTGAAACACAAACAGAAAATAAAACAAATTCTTCTGAGACTGAAGAAATAAGAAAAATATTGCAATACAATGATATAGACGGTTTAATAGAATTTCATATAAAGTTTACACACGTCTAAACTATTATAAGACAACTGTTTGGCATTTATTTTCTATGATGTACTTGTTTTGTGATATGAAAGCAACTATTTCTCGATAACATAAATATATGAAAATGAATATGAAAACATTGAAACGAGTTTAGTACGATCACACTAATGAAAAATTTATTATTGTAATGTAATATTGTTAATTCAATTACATTTAATTAAACTTTATTTAATTATTTCAATTTAATTTCAAAATAAGCCCTTTTATTCCAATGACCTTCCCTGTATGTTAGTCAAAAGCTCTTTGATCGTACCATCAAATACGGTAGTGGTTTATCAATTTAGATGTAAATTGTCAAATTTAAGATTTATACAAATCTTTAACATTTTATAGCATCTTCCTTAAACAAAAACCCTTTGAGTTTCTTGTAAGAAACATTCGATCACCTTTCTGTCCATGCATCACGCTTGTACACCCTTAAATCCGTTTGCCAAGTCAATGATCACGTTCGTTGTGAACGATTGAAAACTCGTCCGACATCCGCTTCCCCGTAGCCATTTCCGCCTGGGGCCATAAAAAGTATCCTGAATAAAAAGCAGAATATAACAAAAGGATACGAATACACCTTCACCGTTCGTGTTCATTTGATCGTCTATTCACACAGCTCGGTTCTGCTATGTGTTGGAACGAATCGTTGCGCGGGCGGTTGCGCATAACCGATCACCGTAAACATGGCCATCATTCACCGTTGTTCATTATTGGCACTAGATTGCGGGTCGCAATTAAGGTGGAAGAAGGAAACCTTTTCCTCTGCTTCTTGCACACGATCAACCGATCCACAACATCCAGCTTAGTGGTATTCAATGCGTGTTGCACAATGCGTAAAAATGTGTGATTTGAATAAAACATTTTTTGAAAGAAAGCCACAAAGAAAACTTCTTTTTGCCGCATCAAAGTGGCCTTCGAAGCTGGTGCACCAGCAATGGATGAATGGTTGGTTGCCGGGTAAGCAATTCTTTGGCGGTGTGGTTAGCTTTGATGCATTTCAGTAAGTTTTATTGATACAGTTCTTCGGGCTGTACCATTGTCATTCTGATTATCCGTTCTGTAGGTACAACGGAGTGTAATGGAGCGCTATCATGCGTATATGCGTTAAATAGAAGGAGCAGAAGCAGAAAAAAGGAGAAGAATGCACAACAACTATGCACAGATGGTCAATCATGGGTTTTGTTTGACGTTTCGCTTCTGAGGCATGCATTAATTAAAAGCAATATCACGCATGATGGGGTGTAAATACGATTAATCGATTGTTGGATCGAGTTTCTGGGTTGTTTCAGAAGTGATCATTGTACTGCAGTACAGCATCTTGAGAATGTGGGTCGTGCACCTGTACAGAATGAAGAAAACCCTGAGAAAGCAGGTACGACTATTAAACATTTGTATTAAAATTGCTTCTAAGTCCGTTTAGATTGTATTCTTATACCCTTTCTTTTCAATATTATTATGTCAAATATTCTTTTCAGAGGAAATCATTTTCATAATATAAAACTAGATTCACCATAAGCTAAAAGAATAAAATAAAAATCGTATGCTTAGCATAATTTTAATATATTTAGTGAGTAAAGGTTTTACAAGCCTATTATGTTCCAATACGGCCAGAGCGTTCTATACAAAAACCAGGGTTAAAGTGAATATTAATTAGAGAATCAGGCTGTAAAATTCATATGACCCTACATTTTATTTAAATTAACTGAAACTTCAATCGTAAATATAAGCTTAAATTCGCTAGAGCTTAATTTATCGTTGATTGTTTGAATCGATAAATCTTTGAATTATGTACATTGACGATCGATGATCGAGTTCTACTACAAATTGATCAATTTGAATGTATTGATAAATTAATAAAGAATCAGGGATCGATCTACTAACTATAGAATCACTAATTTTAACTGAGCAGAACAGGAGGATAAGGAAATGTTTTAAATAATAACATATACAAATCTAGTCCAATTTATGCTTCCTATTTTATTATACCCAATCTTTCTGCACCTTTTCCGTGAACCATTACTATAAATCATTTTCATTTTAAAATCATTTAAAAGTTATGTTAAAATGTCCGGAACTTTAAAGAGCTCTAAGATATTGTAAAAATAAGGTAAATACATAGAATGTTTCAAGAAATATTGAGTTATAATAAAAGGTTTTCAACATATGTTTGTACAGATTTAGTTGATTGCCTGAGTAACCATTTAAGAGCAGTGTAATAAAAGCAAACTTCTTGGAAAATTAAAAAAGTAACATAAATAAGCCTTCTAAATTAATAAATAGCTTAATATGTCTATATTGTAACAATAATAATTAGCATATATGATATACTAATTTGAGATTTCTTCCAAACCGTTCAAGCTTACTGTGTTATAGTGAGCTCAAAGTTAAAAAATATCTAATGGAAGAAACTACCAAACATGAAATATTTCGACCCCTAATACCTCAAACATAGTGACAACCATCATAACCAGCAGATGTACAAAGGCTTAAACATTCGGTTCAATTTGGTACACCTGTTCGGAACATATATGAATGCCATACGATTGCCACACGAAACAAAACAAAACAAAAAGAAGAAGAAACAAGACACAATGCAAAAGCTCATTACATTTCAACCATTTGCCAATGTCCCATACACACAACCGATACAATCGCAAACCAAAGTCATCAACACGACTGTTTGGAGAGAGGCTTAGCAGGCGATTACACCAAGCTAATCGCCCACCTTGAACATCCGCCATTTTCACTCACTCCATCTCTCCCCCTATCTCTCTCTGTCTCTCTTCGACTCTCCAACGAAACAAAAACGATCAAGTGCTGACACAGACTCGGGGAACGGCATTGTGCTTAAGCCTTTTGCGCAGGAAAGCCTTTTCATTTGTGGACAGCCATCTTCTAGTCCGGTCGGATTTATTTGTTTTTAATTACAGTGCCTTGTTATGGGAAAGCTTCGATTTACCTATATTGGCTAGGAAGCTTTTCATGCGTACCCTTTGGAAGCGTTGTGATTTTCATTCAATTAATCTTTGAAAGGTTATATTTTTTTCATTTCGTTATGAAATGTTGTACATTCGTTTTCCATTTGCTTTTGCAGTTTTTTTAAGAAGAGATGATTATTTATTTTGTAGATACTATTATGTTTAACTATTCGTTCTTTCTTTCGCTTGAGGATTTCTGCTCTATTATCGTTCTCCGTTTTCGGCACTGATCCCATTGTGGTGCGGCATTGAAAGCTTTCCTCCTTTCACCATGAACGCCTTGTACTGCGTGTGTGCGTGTGTACTCGACAAACCCGCTCGTAATCCTTTCGCCATTGTTGTCTAATGTCTGCTTTGCAAGAAGCAGACCAGCAAAAAAAAAAACAAAAGCCTTCACAACGCGCGCCATCGTACCCGAGCCGGCTTCGTACGATTTGCACTGGTTTTTATTTTACTTCTGTCTGTTCCATTTTGTGTTGGTTTTTATTTTTGCCTTCATTATTTATCACTTGTAATCCTTTAGTTTTCGGGCAAAAGGGCTTATGAGAGTCCGGCCGGTGTGCTTTGGGGAAAGTTTTTCATGTTGGCACGATCGGTTGGGCACGACCATCCACCGCACCAGAGCATCGTCAGATGGACCATCTGGTCCGAGGATTATTCGGGTTCGGTTTGTCCCCGAGGCAACGGCTTAAGCGTTGTTAACTCATTACCTAACTTATTTCCCATCCTTGTGATCCTCGGTCGGGTGTTGTGTATTGTTGTTGATCGCTTAATACACCTTTTGTTGGCTCAAAGTGCAGTACATTGCTGTAAGTTCAATATTTCATAACGATCTTCATCGGCAAAAATGTTTAACAACTCCTCCACCACGTTCCGCTTGTTCCGCCATCGGAAGATTGGGCGTTGTCTTATCCCTCACAAAAGCCGATCATGCAAATGAGCAAGAGGCGGCAGATCAGCCAAGCACACACATACGCAAAAGGTGGTTCTAGAAGACGTCTTTCCAGACGCACCAGACAGACTGTCGCCGTACAGTTCGGTAAGGGTCAGGTGTCCATATGGTGGAGTTATTCTTTCTCCAGGTAAAGGTTCAAACAAAACCTTCCATTTCTTTTGCTTTGTTTTTACAGGTGCTGTGACCTTCTAGGAATAGTGTCCCTTTTTTTTTTGAGCGTTCGTTGACAAAAGTAAATATTTTTCCTAATTATATCTGATGATATGATGGCGAAGAATGGATGCCACTCGGTAATGTTGGAGTAATGATCAGGAACTTCACAATTGTACATCTTCCACTATCTCTTTTTAGTGTAACTTTTACTCTTATTCTTCTGGACGGGAGCTCAGTCGTCTTCAAAATGTCTGCCCGCCCGGATGTGCCCGGCTCGGTAGCTGTGAATTCCATTAATTTTAGCGTTTTCCAGCTGGCGCACATCGAATGACGATGACCTTGCGAAAAAATCCACTTGTACACACAGGACATCCCGATACCCAGGAGAAGCAAAATAAAAAGAAGAAATGGAAAAGAATCCACAATGCCACGCAACAGTGCTACCGTGTGCACGGAAGGAGAATTCTTTTCTCTCCACACACACACACACACACACACACACACACACCGGATCGGATGGACAAAAAAAAAAATGGTAGCGTTTCTTTTCTTTCCCGGTTCGATGCCGGGCAAATAAAATAAAAAAAGAGCAAAAGCCCTTTTGCGTGTGGGGGCCGTCGCAACAATGGGACAATCGATTTTCGGAAGCCCAGATGCAGGGCTTCGTCGAGTAGCAAGAGGAATTGGTGCCTACACAAGTAACTTAAAATGGAGGATCGTTTAAGAGATTTATTTGCAGGTTTTCTAAGTTTTATCACACGTTTTTTGTTTGCACCTGGAAGTCTTCAAGATATTGGACTTTTGTAAAAAATAAAATCATTTAAATATCATACTAAAACATTAAATATGTTCAAAGTGCGCAAAACAATTCGTCACACCATTAGGGGCCTTCTAACCGACCGCCTTTGACCTGCTTCTCACTATTCACCATCTGGACCCTTCGGACCTGAGCACAACAAGAAACCTTATGCTGTCCATACTCCAGGATTCCGCTTCCAGCTCAACCAGTCAAACGGAAGCCCGAATTACCCCGTCAGGAATCGATCGAGTGTGTGTGCCCGTAGGTGGGAAATAGTTTTAATTGAGTTTCCATTGTTTCGCAATCCGGGGCCCTTTATCTCGCCCCACACCCGGGATGATATTGCAGTTGTTTGGGTTCGATTGTTGCGCAAAATAGGGAAAAGAAACCGAACCGGGGGCATAGGGTACGGGGTA
>AXCM01007484.1:0-13255 GCA_000473375.1 Anopheles culicifacies | reverse complement strand
CATATGTTGACTGTTACACATTTCGTCGGTATACGCGACCAGCGTTCGTCCTTCGGTGCTCATTCACATGCGTAACGCTGCACGCATCAAGAATGCCAACGGATGAGGACAGGTCAAACGCCTACCGTAGCATACGCATCCGAGCCGATGCCATGACTTCGCAAGTAGACGCGCACGAACTACGTACGCAACACCGTAGCAAGAACGTACGCACGTACGTACTTAGCACGTAATACTTATTTTTGTCAGGGGCGCACAAAAATAGCGCCTTCCCCAACCAGCTTGGAGCCGTTTCTGTGTGTATCTCTTTCGTCACAGCCCCCTCCGGTATGAAGCCGGTCGCTGTCCGTATGATGATGATGATGAATCCGGTACCAACCGAGCTTGATTACCCCCAGTCAGGCAAACATTTGGTTTCAGTTAATCTGTGTTGTTTTACGAGAGCCATTACAGCACAAAGGCAGCCCCGGGCTTACCGGCACGAACGAAGCAATTTATATCTTCAGGATTTCATACTATTTGTCACCTGATATGTTTTATAGTGCTGTATCAACACAGTGCGATTGCACACACATGCTGTTGTGCTCACACAGATCCATGTACTTCGATACCGGTACGAAATTTGTTAAGCCACCGGATAAACAACCGGTAAGTATAAATAGAAACATCATCAAGTTGAAAGTGTCCGTTTGTCGTGTTGTATAATGTTCTACACTCCCGGTGGAGGAAGAATGCCTCTCTCATCATAACCTTCGGAGCCTATCCATTTTACGGTGTGCTGCTGGGTTGGTGCAATCTTCTTTCATTTCTTAATTTTACTTCCGCTCTCTATCCCCAAAGTAAGGGAAATCATCACATCACACGATCGCTTCCCATTGAACAGAGGGGTGTACAGAGTTCACCGTTGGGGGATCCTGTCGTAGGTCGAATAAATATTTTCATCCTTCAAAATGCACACATCACCTTGGGCTTCTCCAACACCACACACACCGTGGGTGCATGGGGTAAAGATGCAGGCCATCCCCGCGTCATATTTACATGCCCCATTTTTTGTCTCATTTCATCGTGTACTAAATGCGAACAAGCATTCCGCAGGCTGATATGATGGAATCATGCACGGGGTACTACGGCCCGGCACAAACATTGCCATACACACACACACCAGCAAACACATGAATTGGTCTGCGGTTAAACTCGTGCCGGATGAATCGTTCCATATATTGCAACCCACCGTCGTGTTATACTACCTGCGAACGAACAGATTGGTAGCTTCATCTGTTTCTTATCTTATGGCGCCATTAGACCATTCGGGTCCAGCAGCTCGCTGTTGGGTGCACAGTAAACAGGGCGAGAACAAAGAACGGACGTACGGGGTCATACACTTGCACAGATATTCGCTTCACGTCAGCGAACGAAGACATGTAATGCTTTGTGTGTGTGTGTCGAGTGAAGTTCGTGTGACTTTCACGTACAAATATCCAGATTTATGAAAACCGTTTCATGTCGATGGAGCTACCACCTCAAAATGTCTGATAGGTTAACCGCGAAGGTGCTGCGGCAAGCTGCTGCCTCTGCTGGACGTTGTTACCCAAACGACAGCGGGATGCCTTTGTTTGATGAATGTTCGCTTCAGTGCCTCTCGGTGGTTTCATTTATCAGGTTAACGTTTCTGCCAGCGCTACTGACGTGCGCGCTTACACTGGACGTCTAGAACCAGTTTCCAAAACGTCCAAGTGACGACATTGTCGGACCCAGAAAAGGGTACCGATTTTTATTTATTCTTCCTCCACCGATCACTACACCCCCTCCCGTCGACCGGTGCACGAACGTTGGCGTTTTGTTTCACCATATTTTGCAACTATTCTTTGTAGCTAGAAAACCACAAGCATGTGCCAGTCACTTGCACAAACATCACAGCTCTGGACGCTAGATTCTCTAGTATGGGAAGGAGGAGCGAACCCTATCTGGCCGCTGCTCGTCATGCGATGTACACAGCTGATGAAACCGAGCAACTATCGTAACGCGAACACGGATGCATTCCCCCGACTCGTGGGTGATACGTACCTTCTTCAGCGGGTAGTTCTGTGAGGGTGAAAGAAAAAAAGGAAAACATTCTATTAGAACACGAGTTGCTAACATAAAGTTGGAAGAGGAATACAAGAAAACAAGGGCAGGAAGGGAAAGTGGACAGTCCGGTCTCTGGTACGGGGTACCCCATTTTGAAAGATCAATCGATCGTTCACGTGCTAATTGGAGCAACGCACGTTAAGATTTGCCCATCATCCCACTTGAGGTCATCCAGTAAGGATGGATCCAAGCCGTTGCAGTTTGACGTCAACATTTATTTGAATATTAACAGCAGATAGAAAGCAAGAAGGAGTATATAAAAAAGGTGGAAATTTTACATAAATCCGTGGTGCGTTACGCACCCTGCTCAGATGATACCATAAGGCGCCGGTACATTGGTACCGTTACGCACTATCACGCTTGAACAACAGTCTTTCGTAGAACCGTAGCGAAAACGATCTTTTTGGAAGGAGGAAAAATAATCAACCTCACGCAAAAAGGAAACAACCATTCTTCGCTTCTGCTACACTGCTGTCTGACGATGATCGCAATGGCGGCAACAACGCGGGTAAGAATGTGCCCCAAAAATAGACGCTTCTCCACTTGAGGGACCAACAACCTACGGTAGCTAAGATGAGCAGGAAGCGGGGACGGCCACAGTACGCAGTCAGGTGGGCGCCCGCGCCTATAATACACAACGCTCGGACAGTACCACCATCAACAATAGTAGCAAACACAGCAAACAAACTTCCTTCACAACTTCGTTGCCCGAATTACCGGTGGAAAGAGGAGAGAGTGAATCGAAAAGTCTGCTTTCTTGGCGCGTTTACGCGTCTCTACACAGCTGTAGGCGCTAGCATCCGAGCAAATCGAGCGATGTTCGGGTTTTCACATACAGTCCAAGAATCCAGCCTATTGCCCCGATTGGGGAACGGAAAAAACGACGGAGTGTGAAAAATGCACACCCTAGCAGAACCTGCCTGGTGGTAAAGGAACTCTCCCGTTCCCACACACACACACTCCCGGCCAAGACGTCGACGGACGACGGAAATGTTGTATATTTATAAATAAGCACGCATTACTACAATCTCTCGATGATATGATATTAAATTATTGTTTCTTTATGATCGTGCCGCACCACTGCCCGGAAGCGTGGCTGTGCGAGCGAGGCAACGCGGTGTCCCGGAAGGTGTTTTGAAAGCGCTGGAAGCAGTGGGCGAAGTCCGTCTTTTTTTCTGGGGAGAAAATATCCCAACAAGTATTTTTTTGCTCCAAGAAGTTCTATTCCAGATTATCGAACTTATTAGTATCAAGATATGTGTTGAAATCAATGCTAAATCGTATCTCTCTAGACATTAAGACATTAAAACAGGTACGTACACTGCTAGAACGTCGGACGCCTTCTATCCGTGCAGAGAATATTACTCATGTGTGACCTTAAACACACTTCGAAATGCCAATCATTTAATATTCTTCACTGCAAACCGTCCAGTTCGATTCAACTCATGGGCCCAAACAGCCCAACTGTCCTTGCGATTGACAGAGAGATTATTTAGTGAATAGTCCTTCAAAACCACCAGCGACCCCGAAGGAATACGTTAACTCATCGTCGGCCAAACATCATCCTCAATGTCTACGTAACGCAGAGAGAGAACAAAATGTACGTGTCAAGTGATTTTGTTTTAAAAACATCGAACATCTGTTAATACACTTCTGTTGCTGTTCGGATTGTGTGTGAGGGTGTTTTTCTTTCCCTCATAGCAGCTATTCTTCCTTCCTCGGTTCTCTTCACGTTCGTAAACTAAAACCGTTGGGGATGGGCCGTAATGATAGTGTTTTAAATAGATTATCATATGCGTATGATGAGAAAAATCTCCCATCTCTGATGGAGAATTAAAGGGATTCTTCCATTTGCACCAGCAGCACCGATTCTTGGATGAATCATTCTCATTTGTTCAAAGTACAAAAAAGGTAAAGCAATGTTATTAATAACGCATCCGTGAGGCGTGGTGGTTCTCTACCCGATCGCTCCAATCTCTCGATCTTTTTTGCAAAGCAATCTGATCCAATAAAACCATTGATCCACAACATAATAGGAGGAGAACTTCCTCGATCTCTCTTACATACACCCCTAGATGATCGATACACATTCGATGTTCACAAACTCAAGGGCACTGTGAACGCAATATTAATTTTTCAACATTTTAACACTTTCATTTCGCGATAATCTTTTTTTTCCTTCCCCTGCCAGTGATCATGGAGTGGTTTAGAATGGGATTTTAGTTAATGACGTCATAAACCTTTCATCACGTTAGTTATTTCCACCCCCATTCTGGAATGTGGAACTCATGATTTCTACAAGTAGCAGGTGTTAAAGGGTGTCAGTTTTGGTAACGAATATCGCATAAATCTTATTCGTTTAATCTAATCCTGTCATCCTGACATTACCCACTAGTGAAACTTTTCACTATTTGCATCTCATTCCAGATTTGCCCAGAAACGAGTACGAGTTACACAAGAAGAAAAAATACATTAAAAGCAATCAATTTACGTAGCTCGTATGCGTGGCTTCTCATTGATTTTTCCGGGAAGCGAGAGAGAGAGAGAGAGAGATGTTAAAAATATCCCCCGAAAACCCATAAGAATGATTTTAACTTTAATTCGTAAATCGATCAACGATCAACGCACGAGGAGTTTATTCCACGAACCACGACGATGGGCAACATCCACCATCGAAAATCCATATCCGTATCTGCTATTCTGGGCTCAAAAGCGGTCCCGTACTAAAAACAACAGCACACGACCAGAGATCGTTTGAAGTTGAGGATTTTTATTATCGATCTTCACTTTATATCGCCAGCGCGCGCGCATGTTTCTTCAACGCACCACACCACGGGGAGAAAGAGAGAGGATTTAGGATTCCAGACATACCAGACACCTACAAGAAAACATTAAATGAGATGTTTTTGTTGAGTGTTGCATAAACCCCCGGTTCCAATCGAAACGTAACCATATACGACTATGCAGCAACGTACAATCAACGTGTCTGGGGGGCCGATTGGGTGACTCGCTTCCCATGATTTATTTCATTTTGATCGATCCTTGGCCGAGAGGAGGTAAAAACCTGTCCGGTTGTACTTCTGCACAAACACGGCGTCGTGCGTAACCCCCCAGTAGTGCGAGGCACCTGCTCACCAGAACTCAAAACGCACGTTAACAAAATGTCGGGTTCGGAGAGTGTGACGGTGCGAATTATTCATAACCTAACTTCCGAACAAAACCGTACCGACCCGTCCCGGTCCGGAATACCCTGGGACGGTTGTGTTGGGCGCCCTGCACGCGTACAAACGACCTCAATTCGAATGTGTACACACTTGCACCGCTTGGAAGGTTGTTGCGCCGAGGGCAATGCCGACGATGCAGTATACATTTCACGCGATTAGCAAATGGATGAAACAGGCCATCCATCGAACGACGATCGAGCGTCGGGCGTTTCATCGAACCGTTCTGTTCCGGTGTGGTCATGACAGTTGCCATAAAATGATTGAGATGACAAAAACTGTCCTCTAGCTCCGGTGCATTGAAGCTGCTGCTGCGATAGAGGGCCGCGTCTGTTGTTCGTACCACCCCCGAGCAAATGAACTTTTAGGGTGAAACAGCTGTACGTACACGAGTTCTTGTCCGCCAGTTACCATTACCGTTCCCTTCCGACCTAGCAAACCACCGACGGACTGGAACACCTTGCCATTTAGCGTCATCATCGCCGTCGTCGTCGTCGTGGTTGTCGCCTGAGCGAAGATTATCGTAAGCGAAGGAAGACGACATGGTCGGGTTGCTACCGCAATCACCCTTCGAGAACGCAATCGATCCTCCACGGCTGGTGGAGTTCGCGTGCTGGCGCTTGTATTGGTGCAAACCGCACGATCACCGGCAATACGGGGTGGGATGAGCAGTAACGTTCTGTTGACGTCAAAGCAATACTTTGCCGATCGCGGTTTACTCCAAAGGCGCCTTTCCCGGGAAGGTTCGTACCCCTACCACGACCAAGACGTCAAAAAAGCAGCGGGGTGGGTGATCGTGAGTATCATGCCGTCGTCTGGGGGAGCAAATGCTTACGCACGTGGCCACATCTTGTATACACAGTGCGCGCTCTCTCTCTCGGGTAGTGTGCTTCTCGGGAGAGACATCTCTAACACTGTAGCAGCATTCCGCTAAAACCCATTTCTCCGCAAGAAATGTTGTGAAATGGTTAGGAGATCTGAAGATGTACGAAACTAGTATTAGGAGCGGGTAGGTCGGGGCTATCTCCCCATTTCGCAAACGAACTACAGAGCTCGAGAACTCGCCTCGGGGTCCTCGGGAGAACTCGGGTCGCGCTATTAACACGAGAAAAGGGAGGGATGAGCTTCTTCCAGCGAATCTCGTGATATCGAACGCGAATCACCTTGACCAACGCAAAACAGCAAAGGTGTGGAGATACACAATCGATTAGCACCTTCGCGTTCTACGCCCCACTTTGCTGGCTACGACGCAGCAACACAATCCGTGCATAACCGCGTCAAGGCAACTGAGGAGGATCTCGAAAATAGATCACACCCCAAATCTAGCTCCTCCGCCCGTCCACGAAGACGATTTCACGCTCGATTTCTTTTGTTCACGGTTTAACCTCACGGATTGTGTGAGGGCACTATATTTTGGAGCATTAGTTACGTCGTCCACCTGTTTGTTCAGATTGTTGTGAAGTTTTCCCATTCTCATACAAGTGAGAAATGTTGTAAGGAAAATTAATTCTTCATCTGTTTGTTTCGATTAGAGCATACAGAGGACCTTTGTTTCGGTAGCTTTCCCTCAAATAATGCATTAAAATCGATCATTCAGTACACGTGGTATAACTGAACGCAACTCATTTATTCTTCGCCAACGGACCGACATCGTTCAATCACAATGACCAGACACAAAAGCCTCCACCACCTTACAGAAGTGTTTGCATGCATGCTACAATCAATCACAGCCCAAGCGTTGGAAAAAAACGTGCTGTGACCCGGTTAAAGGGCTTAGCTACGACGCAACCTTACTTCTTCCGTGGCTCTTGGCTATTTGCAACGAGAGTGCAATTTCGCTTGACATTGTCCTTCCACCGGAGCCCATCGATGAAAGGGTGAAAACTTTCAAGTGATTATGATTCCCATCCTTTGTGTCTGTGCCTTCCCGGAACACGTCGGAGCGGACGCCGAGTTTGGACTAACCGTGCCGAGAGAGTAGACTCTTTGGCAGAAGAACACTTGAGCGCTTGTGTCACGCCGGCAAAGGGTACCGCGGTCGCTTTGGGCTAAGAGAGGTTGCTGCCGTTCCGGGCACAGTATGTGGGATTTAATTTGCTACCAAATGCAATTTAAACCACAATTTATGCTCCACATAGACAAGTAATTTTGTCCAGCAACCCTAAAACCAGGGTTTTGGGATGCATTTTGGAGTAATAAGATTACTTCGTTTATTACACTACACTGTACTGCTACATTGTGCTACGGAGTTGTTGGTGGGTTTTGTTCCAGACCCACACCGACTAGAAACGATTGTTTGCCAACGCAACGAGCGCGCTATTGACACGCGGTAAACATTTGCAATTGTGTTTTTGTTTCTTTTGCAAAATTAGTCATTTGTAGAATTTTCTTCTCAGGAAAATCGTACTGACTCGGGTAAGATGAGTAACACAACCAGGCACTCTATACCGTCCATTTGGCTAATTACCGACGATTGATTAATGATGGAAAGCGGCAGTACTAAAGACGAACGAGCCGTGCCCGTAATGGCACCAGCTCTAATTGGATTATCACAAACTCGTACTCGAATGGCGTGAAAAAAAAAAGAACAAAAACACATATTGCAAGACAAAGGCATGTGCTGCTACCGGAAAGCAACCGGAACGACAAGGCTACAACGGTTGGACGAGGTTCGGTCGTATTGCTCTCGCACTTGGACAAACAGGTGGTTCGGTGGAGACGGTCGCTACTGATAAACCTAATCTTACAACTGGTTATCGGATCCCAATCACCCAAATACCGTTCTGTACGGGTTGCTATCGACATTAATAAACTGTTTAACGTAAACCATTCTTCATTCCATTATGATGAACTCAATTACATTGATTGTAAAATTGGGGTGTTATTGTTTTCATCCAAAAAAAGCTGACTCAGTTTCCATTCCGACTGCATGTAGGTCGAAGAAGGCAAACCTCCCCCCAACGCTGTATGAGAGTTCAATGAGAATGATTTTGGTTTTCTTCCAGCGTTGGAAAATAGCACCGTTCTCGAGTTCCAGTGAGCTCTAACTCTCGTGGTTGGTGAACGCTACGCCACGCCACGCCAAAAGCTATATTTAGCGCACTTCCACGTCTTAAATCGTGCCGGTTAATTGATTTTTCGTGATGTATTGTAATAAATGGGCCCTTCCGAGCCTTCCGTTTGAGGTCAGCGCGCGTTGCAAACGGCAAGGACAACGCCGGGAGTGAGATGGCCACGGGGTAAACAAACTGCAGCATCTTGATTCGGTTGGAAAATTTGAATCATTTGATGGTGCTGATGTTTACCTCCCAAAATGTACAGATGAAGGAGGGTTAAGGTAAAGCTATAAATTAAAATTTCTCCCAAGGTCTTGAAAGGGAAGGCAAGGGGTAGTGCCTTCCACACCTTTCCGCTCATTTGTTCAAGGTTTTCTTTAGACGAAAACAAACGGAACGGCAGCACATTATTCAATGTTTAATTATGAACAATTTGACCACTCCAGACGGGTGTCTAAGGATCGTGAGCTATAAAAGCGGGGTTAACATAAATTATCTGACCCTTTAGCATACGAAATTGTCCCCTAGCATGCTCGGCTATTATTTCAAAGCACAGGTGTGCGCTAGAATTTCACAGTCGCGTCGATTACTTATCGGTACCGAGCAGCTTCATTTGCATTCACGAAAAAAAAGACGTAGAACACCCCTGTGAAGGCTAATAGCATCCGCCTTAATTGCCTTCTCGCTATACCTTATCGCCGGAAAGTAACAAGCACTTCCACAGCGAGATACCGGATAGTTATCTTCATTTCTAACCGAAAGCCGAACGAACACAACCACATGTTCGCTTTTTACCGAACAGCTTCATACTGACTGTTTCTCGTGCCACGAGTGTGGCCAACACAGCAAATTGCGACATCATCTCGCCCGGACATTGGAGTTTTTTCACTCGTGCCATATGATTTAAGCCACCTTTCGTTAAGTCCTCCACTTCCAGAGTTTCTGCTAGTTTCTCTCACTTAGCCACGTAAATTTGCCACCGAGGAAAACGTGCGCCTTCTTTCGCGTTATCTTTCTTGGGGGCTCCATGTAATGGAAGAAGCAGCGAGACGGACGGAATGGGAGGGATGCATCTAAAAAGAAAGCAGAAGCACCAAACGGTGCGTGACACTTACCATTGGGTCCATACTTCTTCTGGTATTCTTTCACTTGGTCGGTGGAGAGACCCTTCTCCGGATCGACGCGGAAGAATCCTACGACTTCTTCGACGGTCTTGCTATGGCCGTCCTCCATGGTGGGTGATTATTTTGTGTTACCGGCAGTTCTGTACGCACATGCAACATTCAAATAAAAAAGAAAAAACGAAATAAAGCAAAAACATGAGTATATGGGTTCTGCTGGAAGAGAGCAATTCTAAGACGTTGGAGTTAAATCCTTCTGTTTTTTTTTTTTCCTCCCGACGATCTTGCAACTCGTTCACTGTTGGTGGTGGTGGTGGCTTTTTTATTTGAATTGGTGTAGATCGATCAGTGGATCGAATCGACCCGTCACAGCTGATAAGTGGGACCGTGGGAAGTTAACAGATCGCATGGTTCGATTGTGACACATGTACACCACGAGATGTGGAAACGTTCCGATTCACGCTAAACCAAACTTGTCCGAATGGTGAAATTGTTGAGTAAGCACACGGTACACATACGCGAAAACCGGCCACCGGGCTCCATTTTCGGAGTTCATTAACCCTTTTACCGCACTATGTGGCACTGTTGACGTTTGAACGTTCTTCCGGTGGCGCTCGTTCAACCGGTGTAACGAAACGTATTTGTGTCTTATTCCCGGTGGGTCTTCCCGCAGCAGCTTCTAGAAAGCTCTTGGGGTACGACAAACACAAACCTGCTCTAGCACCGTATTGCTTTCCCTGAGTGCTGCTTAACAAACATAACCTAGCAAACCTGCCAGCCCGGAGGGACCTTGGTGGAAACGGTTGACAGAATATACTTGGCTTCGTGTAAAGAGAGGTTCCTTCACACACAGATCACACTTTTCCTTCGGTAACTAGATGCTTTTCATTTGGAAACTGTGGTACACACACGCACACACTCTGTTCGACGACGTCTACTGTGATCGAAAGGCGAGATAATCTAAACCGATAAACGACGGAAAATTATCTCACGAAACATTCCTTCGCGGAGTCGGCAAGCAAGAACCCCGTTCGCTCTTTTTTCGATAAACACTTACGTGGTGATTTGTGTATTGCGCCACGGTTACGGGAAAAGAGCGAGACGAGGAGACGAAGATCGGAAAAAGGAAGCACGCATTCGCAACCCAGCCGTGAACGAAGGCAGAAAAAAAAATCGCACGCACACTCACACACACCCAAGTGCGCGCGGTGCGATCTCGCACACACACGCACAACGCACGCTCTCTCTCGGGGAACGGTTTTTTAACGGTAAGCATGAGCTGGCCCAAAACCGCGATGTCTGCTACGAGATTGTCGATTTCTTGGCATTATTACGCGGCATGATAATGTACACAGTACGCACGTATTCGTTCCAGTTCAGCCTGGTTGGACCAATGTTTACCGTGTATGGGCTTGTACTATCAGCGAAAACGTCCTTTACGGCAATGCTCCACACATCACACACTTCCCCGCTCGACTTTTACACTCTTTGCAGGCACACACACACGTACATGCACGCCTGTAACTGAAAACGCATGATTTTGCTTTGTTGCAGGAGCGAAATGGAATTGCATCGCAAAAATGGAACCCCATGTGCCAGCTGGGTATTTTACGTGGAAATCCCGCACAGCGTCAAGCGTACAGGGGAAAACTCCAACTGGTTGATACAAGGCCACGCAACAAAAAAACGCTAGCTATTCCGGGACGAGAAAAGATAACAGCCACATTTCCACTATTACTAACCAGGATTTTTACTCTATCGCACCCCCGCTCAAGCGAGGAGAAGCGCACGGAAACTGCAAAAGGAAACAACAACTGCACTCCGCGCGCAACACGAGAAACAATCGCAAGCACAAAGGACGGACGGCGCAAACCCGTTCGCTTTGCAAGGAAATAAACGACAAATTAACTTCTTTTTTTCTATGCGACCGGATCTTTGATTACTTTTTTTCAATCGCACCAGCTGCCAAATCTTGCACACTGGGACGTCAAGAGCTCTCGCATTGGTGACAGTTGGAAGGAAATGCAAAATTATGCAACATTTTCCAAAATGCTGTGCTGTGGTGTAAAAATTCGCAAAAATGATAAACTGCGAGCAGAATAAAGCAAAAGAAAGATTTGAGTCGAAACGAGCTGAAGAAAAATCCACAAAGGAGAGAATAAAGGAGTATTCTAGCGCAGGGCTGTAAACGCAAACACAGGAACATTTCCCAAACAACGTTGGAGCGAAAAATGGAACGGACAGCTGTCAGTTGGTTTTTCGCCTCATTTTGAATCTCAACTGACAGCATTTTCGTTTGTTTGATGTGAGTTTGTTGTTTGAATGCGTTTTTATTTGGTTAAGCTAACTTACTAAAAATGATGCTTTGCATAAGAGCATTGTTTTAATAATTCAATTATTTAATTTGAGAAATTCTACATCATCAGTTTAACTAACTGTTTGACAGAATGGCTGATATTTGCGTAGTTTTTATCAAGCAATAGTACGGAGCGTATATCTTATCGACTACAGCATGTCTCATTGAATGAAAATCCGGCTCAAGGTAGCATTTCCCAGCGTTAATTGATTAATGCTACAGCTAATGGGGTTCCCCTCATTGTCGTACAAATTGGCCGGAAAATGAGGACTAGCAATTTAGAGCAGTTTAACATTGCTCTACAAAATTATACCCGCCCGTGTCCCTACCACAAAACTGCACTAATTTAGCTCACCGATAAAGATACAGCTGCCGTTCAAAGGGCTGAAGCTATTTTTGGGACTAAACTGTCTGACACGCCAAATCAGTTTATAAAAAAAAGCAAACACACACTCACACAACACACACACAAAAGTGAAACTGCCATTGACCGAATCCGTTTGATTGCCTTCGATCATAGGGCGGGTTTTCACGTGGGGAAGATCAACAGCAATGATCCCAGGACGGTGTGGTTTCCTTGAGTGGCATTCGCTTGTAGACGATGTTGTTGACGTTCAGATGATGAGCTCTACTCGCTGACGGCGCAATTAGTGCGCCACACGTTATGCTATTTCGTTCAACAAAATTGATCAAATTGTTGGGAAACTGCACAGCGTCATTATGTTTAAATTGTTCAAGATCTTAGTCACCCTTTTGAAGCACAATATTCTTGCACGGTTCCTTAGTGAAATTGCTTGAACGTTTCCTCACAAATCTGTTTAATATAGACACCTCTTTTTTTGTTGCAAACTTTAAACAACCTTCCAAAACTCACTGCAAATGTTACACGATCCTCAAAACCCAGAACAGGCGGAACACACTCACCGAATGTATCTGCGCGATCGTTATGTAACGGAGCACTTGAGCAGCCAACCAGTCGCGGTCAGTTGGTGCCGTTGGGGCTCTACACGCAGGCGGGTAGAGACAGTGATCACAAAACGTTACACGCAGAAACGGTAACGCACTGACCGAAACTGTGCACACCAGTGAAACGTTCGTGAACAACTAAAGATCTCTTGCCGTGCAATACACCTCGGTACGGGAAGTATCTCCGAGAGTGGCGTATTTCACGAAGAACACAAAAAAAAACCCAAAATCAATCCTTTGCTCTTACTCTTGATACACTATGGGAGAAAAGGGGGAGGTGGGAGGTCTTCTTTTCCTCCTTCTATCCGAACGTCACTTGTTGTTAGTTTTTCCAAGGGAAGAAAAATCGGTACCAACCTGTACGAACAATCAAGACCACTGCTCCGGTATTCTCTGACAAGCGAGGAA
>AXCM01007483.1:0-13313 GCA_000473375.1 Anopheles culicifacies | reverse complement strand
ATTTTTCAAGAACACCTTGTATACTTTATATCACTTTATCACTTTAGTATTACTTTATCAAGAATATACAAATCCTGAACAAGATCAACCTAGAACACGATAGAGATGCTCCAAAACTGGCCCCTCTTTTAATTAAGATTTATAGTGCTGCACATGCACTGAACGCACCACCGTGTTGCGATAATCTTCACACTTCCGTCTGTGTGCAGTTAAATGGCGTCCTAGCTATTTAGCGCTCACCGCTTGATGAACATACCGTAAACTTGACATTGTAGCACAATTACTTAGCGGCAGTTGCAATTGGCCATTGTTATTGTTATTATTTGCACTTAAGCAAACATTTCAGTTCATTCCCCAGAACTAGAGCAAAAATGCATAATCGTACCGTGAGCGAGTACCCTTACGTCAGCAATAATTATTTATGCTGCCTGGTTGCAGCTTGACTTCATTCTGTAATATGAGCAATGGACGTGGGGTTTTTTTGGTCTTTTTTTTTCGTGGCGGCTAAGTAATTCTAGTTCTGCAGGACACACACATACAATGAAATTTATTTTTTTATTTCTGATAGGAATTCCACGTGGCTTATCTGTTCATTCGTATGGGCAATTCGCCGCGTCCGGGTTTGTGGTCGCTTGAGAAATCTAGCGATTACGGCAAGACCTGGACCCCGTGGCAACACTTCTCCGACTCTCCCACCGACTGTGTCACATACTTCGGATCGAACAGCTTGAAACCGCTCCAAAACGATGACGACGTTATCTGTACGATGGATCACTCGAAGATTGTACCGCTCGAGGGTGGGGAGGTAGGTGGAATGGGAGCTTACTCGCCTGTGGAACGGATGCTTAGTTTTTTGTCCAATTTTCTAGATCCCCATTCGTTTGCTCAACAACCGTCCATCGGCTAACAATTACTTCAACTCGTCCACGCTGCAAGAATGGAGCAGAGCGACGAACGTACGCATACGTCTGCTGCGAACGAAGAATTTGCTTGGACATCTCATGTCCGTTGCCCGGCAAGATCCTACTGTGACGAGACGTGTAAGTTGCTGCACAAAACTCCTTCTCCAGGGGATTTCAGCTAATGATTTCTGTTTCGTTTCGCTTAGTACTTCTACTCGATCAAGGATATCTCCATTGGTGGTCGTTGTGTGTGCAATGGACACGCCAATACGTGCAACGTTCAGGATCCACGATCGCAGATGCGCATTCTAGCCTGCCAGTGTCAGCATAATACGTGCGGCATACAGTGTGCCGAGTGTTGTCCTGGATTTGAGCAGAAGAAATGGCGTCAGAACACGAACGCAAGACCGTTCCAGTGTGAACGTAAGTGAGCTGCAGCGGGAGAGCTTGTGAAGCTATAAAGTATGGGAAGCTCCAATACTTTTTATCCTATTTCAGCGTGTAACTGTCATGGACATTCGGATGAGTGTACCTACTCGGAGGAAATCGACGAGAAAGGACTGTCGTTGGATATTCACGGCAACTACGAAGGTGGTGGCGTTTGCCAGAACTGCCAGCATAACACGAAAGGCATCAACTGCAACCAGTGTCAGGATAAGTACTATCGCCCGTACGGCCGGTACTGGAACGAGACGGACGTTTGTCAGCGTAAGTATCTTGTGCTAGCGTCATAAAAAGCCTTCACAAGCTTACAGAATGTATATACTTCCAGCTTGCGACTGTAATCACTTCTACTCCACTGGTAACTGTGCGGAGGAAACTGGACGCTGTGAATGTCGGGCTGAGTTTGAGCCACCGCTCTGTGATTCTTGCTCGTATGGTCACTTCGGTTATCCCAACTGTCGGCAGTGTGAGTGTAATTTGAATGGCACAATTGGGTACTACTGTGAGGCTGTGGATGGTACCTGTCCCTGCAAGCACAACTTCGATGGACCGCATTGCAAACAATGTGCCAAGGAGTACTACGGTTTCCCGGATTGTGATCGTAAGTAGATCGTTGAATTCGTGACTCTGGGACAATATGATCATTAATGGTGTAATTGTGTTTCTCTCGATAGCTTGCGATTGTAACATGCACGGATCGGTTGATCGTGTCTGTGATCAGGGTAGTGGTCAGTGTCAGTGTAGACCAAACTTCGCCGGTCGGCTTTGCGATACTTGCAAGGATGGTTTCTACAGATATCCCGATTGTACATGTAAGTATGGTGGAAGGAGAAGTCGCATAGTTCAACCTTGAGATAGCTCTAGACTTGTCCATCACATTCTTTACAGACTGCAACTGTGATGTCCGTGGAACTTTGGATGAAGTTTGCGACAAGGACTCGGGTACCTGCCTGTGTCGGGAAGGTTATGGTGGACCACGTTGCGATCAGTGCATTCCAGGCTATTACAACTATCCAGACTGTGTGCCATGCAACTGTTCCAGTGCTGGTAGTACTTCTACAGTTTGTGACATTACTGGACGTTGCTCATGTTTGGAGAACTTTGGTGGACGACAGTGTACCGCATGTCTGGCCGGTTACTATCAGTATCCGGAATGTTTGCCCTGCAACTGTGACTCGTACGGCTCGCTGGCGAAATCCTGCACCAACGATGGACAGTGCCAGTGTAAGGATAACTTCGACGGCAAGAATTGCCAGCAGTGCAAGGAAGGGTTCTACAACTTCCCGGCTTGTGAAGAATGTAACTGTGATCCGGCGGGTGTGATAGCACGATTTGCTGGATGCGGTTCGGTACCGGCAGGTGAACTGTGCCAGTGTAAGGAACGTGTACATGGCAGAATATGTGACAAATGTCGTCCGTTGTACTGGAATCTTACCGCTACCAATCCGCATGGTTGTCAGGAATGTGAATGCTTCATTGATGGTACGATCGGTGCGTTGGATACGTGCGATACGAAGACGGGTCAGTGCGCATGTAAACCTTCGGTGAAGGGACGCCAGTGTGCCGAATGTAAGGATGGAACGTTTGATTTGTTCGGTTCGAATCTGTTCGGCTGTAAGGATTGTGGTTGCGATATTGGTGGTGCAGCGGATAACGTTTGCAACAAGGAAACAGGCCAGTGTCGATGCCATCCGCGTGTTTCGGGAAGAACTTGTTCGTATCCGCTAACGACGCACTATTTCCCCACACTTTACCAGTACCAGTTTGAGTACGAAGATGGATACACACAGTCGGGTGCGCAGGTACGTTACCAGTTCCATGAGGATATATTCCCTGGCTTTAGCAGCCGTGGGTATGCCGTCATGTCCTCGCTGCAGAACGAGGTAATAAACGAGGTCAGTGTGCTGAAGTCATCGGTGTATCGGTTGGTGATTCGGTACAAGAACCCGAACCCGGACAATGTAGTCGCTACCATTCTTATCACACCGGACAATCCGACGGAGGTGGAGCAGAAAACGAAGGTGCTGTTCAAACCGACCGCAAATCCGGAGTTTGTAACTGTGTCTGACGCGAAGGGTGAAGTACCTTCACCGGTTGTGTTGGACCCGGGAAGCTACACCATTAGCATCAAGACGGAAAAGACCGTGTTTCTGGATTACTTTGTGCTGCTGCCGGCAGCGTACTACGAAGCTTCCATACTGACGAGAAAAATAGAGAACCCGTGCGAGTTTGACGAAATGGATCTTTGTCGCCATTATCAGTATCCGAGCGTAGCACCGTTCAAACCGCAAACGGAATCGTTCATCATCGAGGATGGCCAGAGCTACAAACCGGTCGAGCATTTCAAAGAGTATCAGCATCTGGATAAGGTACGCGAGCAGGAAATGCCCATTCTAACAGATACGCAACCGGAGCTGTTCTACCCGATGGAAGTACCACATGCCGGTCGTTACGTGCTGGTCGTAGACTACATCACCAATCGCAACAATCCGGAGGTAGCCATTCTGCAGGTGAATCTTGTTGGAGATATTGATCAGGACGGATCGGCAACTGCTTACCCCTGCACGTATACAACCGTATGTCGCCAGCCAGTGATCGATAGGGAGTCGCGTGAAAAGATCTTCTTCCTCGATCCGAATAACCTCAAACCGATACAGGTGAAGAGCGTCGACGCATCGGGTACGATTGCGATCAAATCAGTCACCGCGATCCCGTACGAAGACTGGTCTACGGATTACATTCGCCCGAACTCGGTGTGTGTTATGCAGGGTGGCAATTGTGTGCAAACCAGCTACCGTACGGCACCCGATTCGAAGAAAATTGAGTTCGAAACGGAAAATGAATATCTCATCGCAGAGGACGTACCGAGACAGCTGTTCGATAACAGTACCAAGCTGATACTGCTGGATCAGAACCAAACGGAGCTAACGATCGAGGCGAAGGTGCCGTACCCGAATCGGTACGTGCTGATCGTGAAGTTCTTCCAGCCCGATCATCCTGCGTTCAATGTGCAGTATCGCATCCAAGCTATGCCACAGAACTATGATGGGCGACTGGAAGTGAGACACTGTCCGGCAAACAGTGGTTGTCGGGAGGTACTGAAGCAAGACAACGGATACATGGAGTTCGATCTGCAGGATAACATCGAGCTAACGATCGTTAGCGACGGCTCCAAGCGGGTGTGGGTTGACTACGTACTGCTGGTGCCGGCCGAGCAATTCCACAACGTGTTGCTGCAGGAGGAAACGTTCGATCAGACGAATGAGTTCATTCAGCAGTGTGGACAGGATCATTTCTACATCCAGACGAACGCTTCGGAGTTCTGTAAGAAGGCCGTATTTTCGCTCACCGCAGACTACAACAGTGGAGCGTTACCGTGCAACTGTGACTATTCCGGTTCGACGAGCTTCGAGTGTGAACCGTTCGGTGGACAGTGCCAGTGTAAGGCACACATTATCGGACGCAAGTGCGAAGCTTGCAAGACAGGATACTATGGATTCCCGGACTGTAAACCGTGCAACTGTCCCTCGACGGCACAATGTCACAAGGATACGGGCGAGTGCGTGTGTCCCGATCGTGTGACGGGTGAGAAGTGCGATCAGTGTGTACCGTACACGTTCGGCTTCGATCAGATCATCGGTTGTGAGGAATGTAACTGTAATCCGTTGGGTGTGTTCTTCAACAACTTGCAGTGCGATATGGACAGTGGAATGTGCGAGTGCAAGCCGAACGTGGTCGGACGGAAGTGCGATCGTTGTCAGTATGGATTCTACAACTTCCCGTACTGTGAACCGTGCCACTGTGATATTCGTGGTACGACGTTTGAAATTTGCGATCAAACGGATGAGAGCTGCTTCTGCAAGAAGAACGTACAGGGACGGGAATGTAGTACGTGCGTCGATGGTACGTACAATCTGCAGGCCAGCAATCCGGACGGTTGCACCAAATGTTTCTGTTTCGGACACTCTAGCCGTTGCCAGACGGCGTTCTTGCGACCGTTCAACGTAAGCATGATGAAGCAGGTGACGCTGAATACGATCAATCTGTCGGGTGGCAAGATGACCATTACACCATGGAATGCGGATCAGGTTATGCTGAACGAAACGTCCGCCGAGGTGGTGTTGACTCCTTTCGATAACAGCGACCCATCGGCCGGTATGGTTTACTTCGGCATGCTGGAACATCTGTTCGATCTGAACAATCATCTGTCGGCGTACGGTGGATTCCTGACGTACAAGATCCTCTTTACGAACGGTCTGTTTGGCAGTGCAATCATCGGCGCTGATGTGATACTCGAGGGCAAACAGTTGCAAGTAATGCACCAGAGTTATCGCCAACCGTCGTCAAATCAGCTGTTCAGCGGGAGCGTGGAGATGGTTGAAAGCAACTTCCAAACGGTGGCCGGTGGTCCGGTAAGTCGCGAACAGTTTATGATGCTGCTGCGTGATCTGACCAACATCTACATCCGGGCGTCCTACTGGGAGGATGGGCTGGTGACGATCGTTTCGGACGTAAGTCTAACCATGGCACATGATGATCTGGATCATCCGCAACTGTATCGTGAGTTGGCGGTAGAGAACTGTGACTGTCCACCGGGATATGTTGGGCGATCGTGTGAAGATTGTGCGCCGGGCTACTACCGTGATCCAAACGGTCCCTACCTGGGCTATTGCATTCCGTGTGAGTGTAATGGACATGCGGCAACGTGCGATTGTAACACTGGTATCTGCCATGACTGTCAACATTATACTACCGGCGATCATTGCGATCAGTGTATTGAGGGATACTATGGCAATGCAACGCGTGGTACTCCGAATGATTGTATGATCTGTGCCTGTCCACTGCCTGTAGAGTCGAACAACTTTGCTACGTCGTGTGAAGTGTCCGAGGATGGATATGAGATACATTGTGCCTGCAAACCTGGCTATCATGGAGAAAAGTGTCAGAGCTGTGCTCCGGGATACTACGGTCAACCGCAGGTCGAGGGCGAATTCTGTAAGCCTTGTGATTGTTCAGGAAATATCAACGCAGAGGAACCGGGCGCTTGCGATTCGGTGTCGGGCGAATGTTTGCTTTGCTTGAACAATACGTACGGAAGGGCTTGCAATCTGTGTGCTCCTGGATTCTACGGAGATGCTGTACATCTGAAGGATTGCCAGAGTTGCATCTGCGACAAGACCGGTATGGATTATTGCGATAACTTTGTGGGAACGTGCAACTGTCTGCCGAACGTGATCGGTGAGAAGTGCGATCGGTGTGACGATGATCACTATGGCTTCGAATCGGGCCGAGGATGTACGCCTTGCGATTGTGGCATTGCTTCGAATAGCTCGCAGTGTGATGACAGTACGGGCAAGTGTGCTTGCAAACCTGGAGTGACGGGACGGCAGTGTGATCGATGTGAGCCAGGCTACTGGAACTACTCGGAGGAAGGTTGTGTACCGTGCTCCTGCAACACTGACTACTCGCGCGGTTTGGGCTGCAATGCGTTGACTGGCCAGTGCGAATGTCTATCGGGCGTCGTAGGTGAAAAGTGTGACTCGTGTCCGTACCGGTGGGTGCTTATACCCGACACAGGCTGTCAGGAGTGTGACGTCTGCCATCATGCACTGTTGGATGTAACCGATAACTTGAAGCGCGATATTGATCCAGTGCTGGGCGATATCAAGACGATCGCGGATGATTACTACACGTCGCAAAAGCTGAAATACTTCGACGATATGGTCGATCAGCTAGAGCCGAAGGTGCGCAGTTTGGATCCGCACGGTGTTAATCTGAATCCCTCGAAGCAACAGGTCGAATCGCTCGAGTTGGAAGTGAAGAATTTGGATCGCCGCATTCAGTATGCGGACGAAAACGCGAAAGATATTTCCACCAACAGTCAACATCTGCTGGCGGCGGCGTCGAACGTTTTGGACGACTGCCGACTGGTGCACATCAACACGAAGAACACGATCGATGAGGTGTTGATGTTGGCGGAAAATCTTGACTCGTCCGAGATCACCAAGCTGGATCAAGCGTATGCCGAGGCGAAGAACTATCTGGACAACATCAAGCAGTACTCGACGACGCCGGAATCGCTCAACTCGCAGCTGGAAAATGCCACCCGTTTGCTGGAAGCCGTTGAATCGTTTGGTGAACCGGTGCAAATGCAGCACGAAAAGCTGGCCAAGCTGATGCACGATATTGGTGAGTTTGACGTGAAGCTGGAAGATCTGTACACGTGGAGCTTGAAGGTGGAGAAGGAAAGCTCGGTTACGTCGAGATTGAACAACAAAAACAAAGGTGCAGTTAACACCAAGTTCGATACGGTGACGGCACACGCGAAGGAAGCTACGGAGAACACCGAAAACAGCAAGGTGTTGCTGGCCAATTCGACCAACATCATGAAGGACATTGACATTACGCACGTGGAGCTGGAAAATGTAAACAAAGGGCTTACGGATCTGGATCACGCTGTGGACAAACAGCTACCCATTGCGTTTGAAGAGTACCAGCAGCTAAGTCCTCTCATCGAACGAGCCTACCAGCACGCGAACGAGCTGAAGATGGAAGCGGAGAGTTTGTCGGACAAATATTCGGGCGTTTCGGCCAACTCGGAGACGGCTCTGCAGGCTGCAACGGCTCACACGAAGATTGTGGACGCGGTGAAGGAGGCTGCAGATAACATTCGGAACGCTACGGAGACTGCACAGAAGGCAACGGACCAGACGGAGGGCATTGATAATCGGGCTGCCGAATCGGATGCAGCCTCCCGGGAGTTACTCAGCGACGCACAGCGTATGTTCACCACGCTCCAGATGGAGCTGGAACCGCAGAGCAAGCGATCGATCGATACGGTTGATGGCATTAAGGAGAAGAACTCGCACAGTGACGACATGTTGTACTCCATCAATGCCGCACTGGATGGAATCCCGGAGGAATCGCACACGGATGAATGGGAAACGGCACGTGATCAGGCTATTGAGGCGCAGGCCAAATCGCACAACTCGATGAAGATACTCGATCCGATGATAAGCGATCTGTCGAAGAGTGTGTATATGGCAGAGCAGCTACCGAAGGAGGTGGACAACACGCAGAAGGACATTAAGCAGGCAACTGCACAGATCGAGCGGCTTAAAACGATGATCCCCAACATTCGTCAGCTGGTCGAAAGGCTGGATGCGAAACAGAACCAGGTGGACTCGATCGTGAGCGATATTGGCGATCAGCTCGAATCGTTGAAGCGTCAAATCAGAGAGGCAAGATCGATTGCTAACACGATCAAGGTCGGTATGCAGTTCCATCCCAACACTACCGTGGAGCTGAAGCCACCGCAAAGCTTGTCCCAGATGGCTACGAACTCCAACGTGTCCGTGTTCTTCCGCACCGACAAACCGGAAGGTTTCCTGCTCTATCTTGGCAACGAGGTGAAGCCGGACGCGAAGAAGAGCTCTCGTGACGACTATATGGCACTGGAGATCGAAAACGGTTACCCGGTACTGTCGATCGATCTGGGCAATGATCCAGAAAAGGTCATCAGCCAAAAGTATGTGGCGGACGATAAGTGGTATCAAGCGATTGTGGAGCGTACTGGAAACAATGTGAAGCTCATTATCCGCGAAGAGCTCGAGAACGGTACGGATGTGTTCCACACGAAGGAGCAGGTACTCCCGGGAGCGTACAATGTGTTTAATGTGGACCAAAACAGCAAGCTATTCATTGGAGGTTACCCACCGGAGTACAATATGCCGCAGGATGTGAAATCGAGCGAGTTCGATGGACGTGTCGAGCAGCTGCAGATCGGTGGTGAACATGTAGGACTGTGGAACTTCATCGATGCACAGAACGTGGACGGATCGCCCGAACGCGAGTCACTGCGCAACGAGGAGAACCCATCGACTGGATTCCGCTTCAGTGGCAATGGATATGTGGCGATCGATGCGAAACCCTACACATTCAAGCAGCAGTCGCAGTTGCAGTTCCAGTTCAAGGCACCGCCGGAAACACGCGACGGTTTGATGTTCTATGCGGGCAAAAACAAACACTTCATCTCGGTGGAGATGAGCAATGGTGCGGTAGTGTTCCAGTTCAAGCTGGGTCAACACGCGCAAGCCGTTAGGATGGGATCGAACAATGCGTTCAATGATGATAAGTGGCACAAAATATCGGTGGCACGGGATGGTAACGTTGGCAAGCTGACGGTGGACGATCGTGAAGTGTTCCAGCAGACGGGCTCGGCCGAACATCAGCAGTTGCACATTTCGGAAGCGCTGTACTTCGGTGGATATCATAGCCGAGTGAGCCATCCGGAGGTTACGAACAAGGGCTTCGATGGTTGCATTGACGATGTGTACATTTTGGGCAACAAGGTGGATTTGAGCATCAACCTGAAGGCGCTCGATGTGCGTCCGGGATGTCCGATGAAGTTCTCGCCGCTCGTGTCATTCCCACCGCGTCAGTTCGGCTACGTTAATCAGCCTGGTGTGGAATCGGTAAACAATCTGCAGGTTAATCTGAAGTTCCGCACCGTCCAACGGGATGGAGTGCTGTTCTATACCAGCAACTACGACCAGAGCGGTACGCTGGGATTGGCCTTGCGCAATGGAGTGCTGGTGTTGAGTAGCTCCGGAACGGAAGTTACCACCGGTTATAACACGTACAACGATGGTGAGTGGCATGCAGTGACGGCAAACCACGAGCAAGACCGGCTAACGCTGATGGTGGACGATCTAGATCCACACTACAGTCAATATCCACCGCGGCCGATGTACATTGAAAATGGCGACATTTACTTCGGTGGACTGCCGAAGAACTATGTTACGGCGCACAATGCGATCGCATCGAACGCTTACTTCATGGGATGCATTAGCGATGTTACGGTGAACGGTCAGATTGTGAACTTTGCCACGCTCAGCGACAAGAAGTCGGCCGTGCTGGATCAGTGCTCGAAGGAAATGTTTGCCGCTGGTGATGTACCGTTGTTCTATCCGAATGATGGCAAAGATCCGGAGGTGTTTGTAGCGAGCCGGTTCGATGCGGATAGCGAGCAACCGGGCAGGTATGATGAAGATGAAGAGAAGGATCCGCGAACACCCGATGGTAGGAATGAAGCTCCTACTGTACCGAGGGTGCCTTCAACTGATGCTGTCACAACGACTAGCACAACCACTACCACTACCACTACGACTACCACCACGACAACGATGCGCCCGAGGCCGTCACAAACGGACGAGCCACCGCCGGTGTGTAAGCTGCCCGTCATACCGGAACAGGATGTCGATTTCGATCATGGCTATCGGTTCGGAACGGGTCAGTTCAGTCACATCGAGTTCAGTGAAGTACCGCTGAAGAACAGACGTCAGTACGAATTCTCGTTCCACTTCAAGACGGAGTTCTCCGAAGGTGTGCTGTTCTATGTGGCCGATTCGCGCCATACCGACTTTGTGGCGTTGCATCTGCGCGACGGTAAGCTGGTTCATTCGTTCAACTGTGGCTCGGGATCGGCCAACATGACATCGGAGCGAAGGTACGACGATAACGAGTGGCATACGGTGAGCTTCTCACGGCAGAATAGCAAGGGGAAGTTGATAGTTGATAGTGAAGATGTATCGACCGGCGAATCGATGGGTTCGACCCGTACCATGGCACTGCAGGCACCGATGTTTGTCGGTGGCGTCAGTGGAGACAATTACGAGGAGGTAGCACTTAATCTTAAGGTGAGTACTTTTGCTGGGTGTGAACGGTTGGAAGGAAGATACTAACGTGTGACTTTCCATTTTCGCAGATGGACAAAAATGTGCTAGAGCGTAACCAATTCGTTGGTTGCATTAACAGGCTCGCCGTTAACGATAATCCGTTGGCTGCGCCTTCGAACATTACCCGTACGATTCCCTGCTCGAGCAAGATCGAAACGGGTACGTTCTTTGGCACTGGTGGTGGATTTGTGAAGCTGTACGAGAAGTTCAAGGTCGGCAATGAGCTGACCGTCAGCATGGACATTCGACCGAGGGCATCGAGTGGTCTGCTTATGTCGGTGCATGGCCGCAAGGCGTACTTCGTGCTGGAGATGGTCAACGGTACGATCATGCTGTCGGTCAACAATGGCGAAGATCCGTATACAGCGGTCTACACACCGCTGCCGGATGAGAACCTTTGCGATGGTCAATGGCGTACGGTTTCTGCGATCAAGTCGCAGTACGTGATCACCATTAAGGTGAACGACGTGAGCTCGAATCCTGCCATCGGTGATGCACGCTCTCCATCAACCGATACGACTCGGCCGCTCTTCATTGGCGGACATCCTCACTTACAGAGGGTTAGTATAGCGTACCCCGGGAGATGACATTCTTGGTAGAAACTATCTAATGATTTTATTTTCTATTTCCCTTTAGATTCGAGGATTCACTGCGCGTGCACCGTTCCAGGGATGTATACGCAACGTGAAGGTTCGCAATACGGTCGAACAGATTACACCAAAGATGACGGTCGGCAATGTGCAGGCAGGCGTTTGCCCAACAATTTAAAAACAAAATCTTCTCCGGTAACGACTATTTGGAACAACGACGATTAGGACAAAGGATTTTCGGCAATGCGATATAATGGAACGGATGATAACGAAAATGCTGCTAAAGCAATGGATGAATCTTACGAAATGATGATTTTGAAACCCTTTTTTTTCTCCTATTTGTGAACTCCTATCCAGTTTATTTTGAATAACCGTCTTAATAGACATAGCGCAAAATTTCTAAAAAGAGAGAATCTTTTCAAAAAGAAATTTTGCGCTATGTCTATTTGGACGGTAACAACCCATCCTCCCAGTTTTACCTTTCCCACCCGCATACACAGCGATGTGAGTGATAATTAAATTTCATGTTTCCCTGAAAGTTGAATACAGTTAACCGTAACCAGTGCCATTAAGTGTTTAGACACATAGATAAAACAATCTTTCATATGAAATAATATACAAAATTGAATTAATGTACCTTTCCCAGTTCCAATAAATTTCCCCAATCTCTGCAAAGTATGGTGTTCGTTTTAATTGATTTTACGATGACAAAGATTACACATTTAGTGTACAGTAGTATCTCTGGGACTCGTCAGAATATCGGTGCTTTCATATCGCGGTACTTAACTCCCTTCTATATACAAGATCTCATGACCTGCTTTGTTGAAACGAATTTGTTGAATCTTCGGAGACTGTTGATGAAGGCGATACACGGAATTCCTAGTTATTCCATTTATTTTAATTAAGATGAGATGATAAGAAGCATAGGTTAGTATCTTGGAATATCTTCCTGATCTCAGGCATTGGAATAATTACTTTTTTCAAAGAGTTTTAGAGATGGGAATAATTACTCTTTTCAAAAAGGGTTCAAACAGAATGAAAGAGTGGTTACTGGGATTTAAATTTTGAACTCACTCTTCAGAAATTCGTGAAAAAATATTACTCTAAACCAATCCTTTAGTTACCCCTTTTGGATTCAACTCACTCTCACTCTCGGCTAGTGACTCACTTTTTTTGTGTTTCAATTCGATAAATAAGAGTGAGTAAGTAGCATTTCTCAGGAATGTGCAACAAAGTGATTGAAATTAAAAACTAGTAACAACTCACTACTCACTCTTTTTGCGTCACTAGTCGGCACAGAGAGTGAGAGCGAGTTGAAGCCAAAAGGAGTGAGTCACTAGATGGCACAGAGAATGAGAGTCATAAAAACACCTTATGCTGAGTTGAAACTATAAACTCTTTTGAACGATTTGAGCTCATCTCTAGATATTTCCTTCAAATGAGACTCATCGGTCTAGGTGGCTCGAGAGGCTGGAAGAAGTTTTTTTTTCGTAGGATTTCTTTGGACGAGAAGATGAAATTCGCAGGAATTTGAATCGCATTTCTTACCGGTTTCAGGAATAAGTTCCAGGAACTTCCTTTTTCAACTTCATGAAATAGATTCGTCAAAGATGGCCCCAACGATTTATATAGAGAAGCCT
>KI424572.1:4354-15704 GCA_000473375.1 Anopheles culicifacies | reverse complement strand
AAAGAAGAAAGTGGCACATCCTTTACGCACGTGATAAAAGGAAAACTAGAGCACTGCTTTGTGTCCCTTTTGTGAATGTTCTGATCGTGTGCGTGTGTGTGTGTGTGATGGTCACTTTTTCCCTCTCTCTCTTTCTCTCTCTCTTTCTCTAGAACGTAAGAGCATCGTGTGACATTTACGCTTTGCCAAGTACTAAACATGGATGTCGCACCGTCCATGGTGCAACGTTCCGGCGATAAGCTGATAGTGCGACGGGTAGTGAGCGGCGATCAAGTGCACCTAAGCGAACAGAAGCCCACCGTCCAATCGGACGACGGTGAGTCCTCCGATCAACAGCAGCTGCTTGACGGGTGGCGACGCTTTTCCACCGATGCGTCCAACACGCTCGCCAACTACGACGAGCAGCTTACCGACAGTGAGGGAACACAGCCCGGTCCGTCCCTGAAAGCGGAGGACGAACACGAACAACAGCTGCCGCAGTGCAAAATCAAACGCAACTATTCGTGCAGCCGCTGTACTTACTTCACGCAGAACCCGCGCAAATATCTAACCCATCTGCGTGATACGCACGGTGAGAAGATCGTGATCAATGAGTGTAAACGGTGTCTGTACGCGTCCCGCCACTACCAGAAGCTGGTACGGCACATGAAGATGGTGCACGGGTCGGTGGACGGTATCCGGAAGTCTTCGTTCGGATCGAGTCGACGACGTGTGCAGAAAAGTTACGGCCAGGTACATCTTGGGCAGGTGTTACCAACGGCCACATCCAAATTGTCCCGGGAGGAAGCTAACCAACTGACCACCGCATACGTACAACAGTTGGTGGCGTCTGGGTTACCGAAGCTGTTGGAGGAGATAGAAAAATCTGCCGCAGGAGCATCGCTTGCAGGTAAGCACCAAGGAGGGAAAGTGTTGCTTGTGTCTCAGTAAACAAAATGCATTCGTTACAGCAGCGAGTTATTCGCGAGACAACCAAATGATCAAGGTGGAGATGGATCAGTTAAAGCAATCAATGCCATATTCTGCTGATGAGGTAAGGCTCCATCAGTATCTCCATCTCTGAACGCTGGCTGTCTCCGCTGATGTTTATTTTTTAATCTTTCCCATTTCTAGACCGTCCAAGAGGCTAACGAACTTGATAGGTTAGAGAGCAACTCATCGGAAGATGTTATTCCAGTGTCCAAGAAACGATCCCGACCAATTCCCAAACTTATTCCACTAAACATGTCCATGTCTGTTACGTCTTCATCTGCACCGACACAAAAGTTCGTGAAACCGATACCCCTATCCGCACTGAAAGCGGAAACGTGTGACAATGATCGTGCCGCGGACGAGTATCCGCTTAGTTTAACGAAGAACCAGCCTCAGCAATCCATGACGAGCGTTCGGCACGAGGACATGGTCACCAAATGTATGTACTGTGAGCTATCGTTCAAACCGGTTGAAGCCCTCGCGAATCACATGAAGCTAGCGCACAGAGACGATCTGATAGCATCACTGCTAGCGAACTCGTTCGAAGAAGCACCCTCGGACAGCAAGAATATCGTCCGACCAAGTGAAGCGGAACGTACGGCGAATGAAATATGGAAACGATTGCTAGAGTGTAGTGCCGAAAGTGTGCAATCCAATAAAATCGCGGATTACCGTAGCACCGCCGGTGGTACGAGCAGTAAGGATACACGTCCCGGTTCCATCTCAAACGATGAAACGGACGAAGACAACCGGGAAGAACATCAGTCACAGACGTACTGCGGGGTGGAAACGGCACCGGGCTATGGTGAGGTAACTAACCGGCTTCCAACAATCGATCCCGGAGGTACCGGCGGCGGCGGTACAGCGCTGATGAAGAAAGTCTTCAAATGTCCACACTGTTCGTTTTGGGCATCGACGGCGTCTCGCTTCCATGTGCACATTGTTGGCCACCTGAACAAAAAACCGTTCGAGTGTTCACTGTGTGCCTACCGGTCAAACTGGCGCTGGGACATCACGAAACACATCCGCCTGAAGACGATACGGGATCCAAACCACAAAAATGCGGGCGTACTGATGAACGATGAGACGGGCCGAAGGAACTACACCAAGTACAACAAATACATTGCACTCATGCAGATAACGGACAAGTAGCGACGGGAAGGAAGAATGCATTGCGGAAGGACAGCTACAGCAATTGATGGATGTTAATATAGGATCTCTTGCGTTTGAAGGAATATATGAGGTTCTTGCGTATAATCCTTTTATCTCCGTCTGCTTCCGTGTGGGTAGTCTTTGAAATAGTGTCCCTGGTGGCTGGTGATACATGAGGCTAGAGAAAAAGGGAAGGAAGTCGTAACCAGAATATTGCCCGGGACGATGGATAAGATATACAACAGCACCACAGGAAGTCATCGTACATCAGGATCACTTTTCGACAAAGGCCCTCAGTGTACCGCTTCAGCATCCAGGCCGTCTGGAGGGCTTGAACTTGAGTACATGGATGGAATGTTTTTTTTATGGATAGTATTATTCCAAATTTACATTATTGGATGTAAAGCTCTTCCAGGCGCAATAAGGCTTTGCCTTTTCAGTGTCAAGTTCAACAACGTCCAAACGAAAAGTCAGCCGTTCTACGATCAGGCGTGAGTCGACGAGTTTGTTCCCCCGACTTGCAATCAATTCTGCGAATACTCTCAATTCGCTCGGATGAACATGAACCTTCCCTTTCAGTCTGTACTTTGGCGTTCGTACTTTGGAATTTTGTCCACCGCACTTGTTTCGTTTGATGCGTGAAATGTGAATGTTGGAACGACTTTTGCAGTGGACTTGTCTGTTCTCTCCCTATCTCCCCATCCACCCCGGTATCAAATCCGTCCCTAATAGCACCTGCCGGATGAGGACAGCCAACGAGGTTCAGGTTGATTTTGTTTTTATTCTTAGGATGATCCTCTTTTGGAACTTTTCGTTCCACCGTTTCGCATTACCACCAATACGTTACCAGTTAAATGCGCTTTATTAGAGTAATCATTACAAAAGGTGTGCTCTCGTTAGATAGAGCCACCGCAAGGGCATATGGTATTTAGATGGATAAAGACACGAACGAAAAGCCTAGACACACCGATGCACACCGCAATTTTTAATGTAATCTTTAATATGCACTTTCGCATTGCGCGATTGCGTCTACAGCAGAGATAGGCAAGGTTGTTAGGACTTCGTTATAAGACAGCTGGAGGCATTACCACGATAAAGTAATAAATGTTATTAGGAAGTTGGGAAGAATCTCATTCTTAATTTATACACACCGTTTTGTTACGATAGGATTATAAGCATCATTTCTTTTTTAACATTGTGGGTACAACACTAAACAAATAAACATTAATGAGGAATTTAAACAAATGATATATTTTCGTAGGGAACACATCACATCCGAAAGCAAGCTAGAGAAGGAAGTTTACTTTAAATTATATCTTGAGAAATGTACAAGAAGAAACTAACGTAGAAGCATATTAAGAAAGTAAAAAGTACACAATTCTATCCTTTTGAACACTGAACAGGGCCCGTAATCACTTGATGAAAGTGATTGCATACATTTAGGCGCTGCTTGCTCACAAAAGAACCTTTTAGCTTTACGGTGAGGAAAACCTGAATGCCAAGAGCTTAAAACTGAATGGAATTGGAAATAACCCCTCTAAAAGCGCTCAATCTTGTCATAGTGTAAATGACCTTCAATGAGAAGGATATAATTAGCAATACAACATTTCCTTTCTACGGTTTTTGTACGGTTATTTTCATTAGCGTAATAGATTCGCAATACCGTCTGTACTGGCGCAGAGAGAGCCTTTTTTTCTCCTTCCTGTGCCACAAAAGGTTATTAAAGTAGGTGCACCTCACGTGCATTATAGATCAGAAGAAAGAAAATGGCGTCCCATGGTTCGTCCATCGACCATTTTAGTTTGGGAAGCTTGTTTCGTTACGGGACTTCTTTTCTCGAATCTGCTCGAAACTTTTACAAAGGGAAACTCTTTACAACAACTTTTACCTCGCACAGCACACAAGTAGAGTTTCGTGTTGAGATTTTCCGTACTTTGAATCGACAGTTGTATATCGCAACTCTTTGATTACCTTAATGCTTCACGTCAACTAAAGTGAAAGCAATAAATTCAAAGGGGTGGTGAATTCGTCTTCACTCCTCCGTGCGCAGACAAAACCATGCAAATACTCGAACCTTCGTGTGCAGTAAGAACCAGCGCAGCAGAACGAAAAGCAATAATTCACTTCCAAGTGCAATTCACGCCCGTCTGTCAGTGGCAGTGGGGCTACCGGTTGCATACTGGATGCAACCAGACCAAGAATCATGCTAGCATTCTTTTTTCGTAGAAAGAGAAATACTCTTCCTTCACCAACAGAGGAAGTAAAATGTATATCTGTACATTTATTTGCAGCTTAACGAAAGCACAAGCCAGTGCACGGAATGATTTCTTATCCGGATATCATTTTTCAAACCAACTCTTGTACGGCAGGAAAAGTGTGGGTTAAGACGTATCGCGTGTACTTGTGATTGAAACAAGAAACAACAAATGGAAGGTGTCCGAATGCAGTGCGAACGGTTGAAGAAATCATCTTACCTTATTGAAATGATGTCTTCCAAAGGTATGGTACAGCAGTTCGTACTCGTGCACAGCCCAGAACAGATCCCAGTCGAACAGTGTCATATGATAGGCGACATCCTTGGTTGATAATGCTTCAAAGTCCACATCCGGCGCTTCGGTCGGTACCTCCTGCTCGGGTAGGGGTGTCTAAAGAGAGCAGGAAAAAAAAGGCACAGGACACCCAATTAGAAGTTTCTTTCAAATCAGAACCTCGGGAGCACACACTCTTACCAGTGCATCCAGATGGTCCTTGGGTGAGACAAAAATTCGTCCATTCAAGCTGAGTGCCGTCGGTACGCTAACATCGTTGTCCTTAAACACGACACGCTCGCCACTCGATTTGACCTCCACCAGGAGCAGATCTTCCGGTAGTCGGGCGATCTGTAGCTTATCGGCGGCACAGGCCTTAATTACCTCGGCCGTGGTGGCCATCGGGAAGCGCAGGGTACAGTACGTATGATCGGCGCAGTACACACGGAAAATTACTGTAATGGATAATAATGTAGATGTTTGTATTTGGGGGTGGAGAGCATGTTTCATGAAATGTTTCTTAAGTCATTTGATTGATCATTTCCCCCAATGTCTAGTAAACTTGCGAAAGTTACTGACAAGCGCAGGAAATGGGCAATCGAAAGGAAATAATTGCACATGGAAGCAGCGTGTGGTGGCAGTGTCGGAGGAAGGTAAGAAAATTAATTACTATCGTCATCCGGGCGTATAACAGTCTTTGAGTGTGTGTTGCCACTGAACAGGCAGATTGGCTGTCCGTTGGGTGGGAGCTTCCATTTCTGGGTCGCGTTCATCTGACGGTCCTCCTGGATCGTGCAGCAAGTGTTGGCAGCATCGATTTATCCGTTTCGATCCAGAGAAAAACACCAAACCAAAAGAACCGGGAGAACAGAGCAAACGAGAGACGGTATAGATGAAGATTTATTTTAAAGCGGCCTGTCCTCGGCAGGAAGGTACGGGAGACACACTCACCTGATATCGGGATAATTGCGTTAGCACGTGATGTATGATACTTGCTTCCTCCTGTAGTGCCGGTTCCGCCTCAACGTCCGTAGCCAGCTCCTGCAAAATATCAAACGCAAAAACGGCAAAGGTAAATCAGTGCCATCGTAATGATGAGAAAATAATGCAATTTCATCCACCGAGTGTCATTCGTGGGGACAGTTACGGTGACGGTAGGAAATTAGAAAAAAACGCCGGTACGCCACGGTCTCGGACATGACCCATGCTTCCGAGATGACAGCACTTCCGGGCAATCCATCAGCAACTAAGCGGGTGACGGGAGAAGATGAGCACTCCACACCACCATGTTGGTGTTTGCATGTCCTTCGAGGAAGTTCTTTGCTTGCGGCACATTATTGGAGCGTGTGACATTTGTTGTGTGCTCCCGGTGCTATCTACGAAGTGGGTACGTGATTTGGAGCGTGTCATAAGAGGTTTTTTTTTTTACGGTTACGGTTTCCACAGCACTTCGATAGGATAAGGTGTCAATCAATCAGGCAAATTATACTCTTCGTTAGGTCTGATTGTATCAATCGGTGCAGAAAATATCATAAAATTGATCCGAAGATTTTTCTTCTTGGAATGCAGATCTTTTGAGCTTCTTTGGGGTTATAAAACATGCAATAAATCAAGTGTAAAACTCACCTCAATAAATTCTACTGCTAGCGGGTCATCGAATACGGCATGTCGAACGGCTAGCACCCATCGTTGAATAAACTGCACTACGCGCCTCTTGCTGGTTAGGAAATATTCTTGATCCTCTTCACTAGCCTGCCGCAGGTCAATGTCCGCATCGGCATGGTAGTTAGCCGCCAACTCGTCGATCAGCAACGGAGTCGGCATGAAGACGATATGCGTTAGCAGGAAATCATCCAGAAACGGATCATTTGGTCCAGCTTGTCCACCGAGTCGGGTTTCTAGCAGATGTTCTAGCATTTTCTGAGGCGTACCAGACATGACGGTGTATCTGGCAAGCGGACGAAGAAGAGACAGCAAAAAAACATACAAACATGAAAATTTCGGATATGACCGTTGTTTAAATTGTATTCGATTTGTCTTCATCCCCAGTCAACCCCGCTAGCGAGACAAAGCGATGCGCTGCAAAGTAGTGGTAGTAAACAAATTTCTTAATTAAACTTGTCCCACCCGGAAAGGGGCGGGATATTTAAAATGAAACACCGCACAAAGCAAAAGGGCTGACTAAAAGCAAGATGCCAAAAAGCTTTATCGCAGGGTAGGTAGCATTTCTTCTTGACTGCAACGGTCCGGTTTTGTGTGGATCAGACTTTCGTCTCGCACGCGTTTTTGTTTTGGGAAGATATTCGACAAGAAGCTGATGCTGCAAGATAAACCAGATCGTTACTAAACGAGCTGTAGTTAAGTGCAGTGATGGTAGAACCGGCCACAGGAGAAGGTCACAAACCACTCTCTAAAAAAGCTTAATTAGCTAAATGTTTGCTTCATGGTATCTCTCGGCTATGGTCAAGCTAGAAGGCGACTGGGTAAAAAGGATAATTAGTTCCCCAAGGATTGTGGGCATTTGCCGAATGTAGGGCTTATCTTTCACCCATTTTTTGCTGCTATTTTACAATGAAGGTTGGGGTTTATGTACATTTGTTTCGTTGCAGTTTGTTTTTGTTTTTTGCGGGGGTTCACAAGCGTAGAACAAGCAGATGGCTAGTCGTAGGTAAAGCGTAAAGGCTCATTTGGAAGATTGTAAATATTTGCTTAAACAGTCACCGGTTATAAGCTTATTAGAATAAATCCCTATCTAGTTCCTTAAGTATACAATTCATTTCATGAAACATTTATGTCATTATGCTGTTTAAAAATGTTCAATATACAGTTATAATTAAATCGTAAAAAATAATTTACACCTATTGTGATGCAAATTGCATACTTTCAGGCTTGTTACTAAGTAGATTATCAAAGAACGCCTAAAGGTATGCAATTTGAAAAACAAATCAATTGAAACAAATCTTTTTAAGCTACTCTTTCCCAGTAAACACTTAAATCTACTATTCAACACAAAAAGAATTCAACCAATAAATAAAAGCCATACTTGAATGCCGAGTATCCACGTTGTTTGGCAACCCGTTCCAATATTAGTACATCCTTTCCATGTTCCTGTAGCCGTAACGTGTTCGCTTCCACATCGCGTAGGATGCGATTGAAGTGTTCCTTGTCCACGCGCAGCAGATGACAGTTGTTCTCCTTCAGCACGATCGTGGCCGCTCTTTTTTTTTTGGTTTTGTATGTGTGTGTTGGTTTGGTTACCCCGAAAAAAAATATTAAACCCAGTTAAACGTGTGGTGCCGATTATTAGATATAGCCCATGAGTAGCGACACGGTGGGGTGAGTTGTGTGCGATATTCCAACCGAAAGGAAAAGCGGTAGAAAGATAAGAGATAAAATAATGCGTTAACATCATTAGCTCGGTCCGGTTAGTGGCTTTGCATAGCGTTACGCTTTGGTTGTTAGCTGCTATTTCTAGGTGGGAAAAAATCACTACACAAAACGAACTAAGATCCTAATGTGAGACAATCATTTTCCTCTTACCTTGGTGCGTCGTTGATGAGTGCCAGCTTACCAAAGTCATCGCCTTCCTTGAGCGTCGCCACCGTTCCCTTACCGTGGATAACTACGTCGACGGAACCTTTCAACAGAATGTACCACGATCGTCCTTCGTCGCCTTGATTGAACACTGCAAGGACGCGGGACGGAGAAAACAAAGCGATAAGTCATACGTAAAGGAATCTAATTAATTCATCCATTTTCGGAGATGTGCTGATGAAATTGATCTCCATCCAAGGAAAGTTCACTCGATCCTTTTACTGCGCTCTTGTGCTAGAATGCTTCGCTGTAATTACGTTAAGCCTCAATAAAAAGGAGCGATGAGTTGTGAGTGTGGCTGCTAATGACACCATGTTTGCAATTGCTAAATGCCTAGCTAATGATGCGAATAGTCACGAATCAACCTTTTGGGTTGGGAACTTTCACTAATTTCCTGCCACAAAAATTGCTCACATGTGGAGGAGTTCTATCACACATTGGTGTGAATTTGACGTGTTCTGTGTGTGTGTGCTAGCAGCAAGGATATCTCACACGTCATCAGTGCACATGGTGGGATGGTTGTGGTTGAATTTGACGAAGCAAGAAGATATTTATGACATTCCATGGTGTAGAATAATTTATAGTTTCATAAGAACCGTACTGTCCCGAGAGCGGTAGATTGCCACATCCCAACTAACGCTTGAGAAAGGACACGGAAGGTGCGTAATAAATGCGGTACGGGTTTCTGGGAGTCCTAGACGGATTGCAACGTCGCCGGTACGAATATGCGTACCACGTCGGGTGGTTTTAATTAATGGGGAATGTTTTCATGTGAACTGTTAAATTTATTCAACTTCCTTCGGACGTGCAGGTTCTGATGAGTGACTTTTGCCGTTTGCACAAAATTATGCTGCTGTGAAAAGCTGCAAGTTGAGATATACTTGTTTTGCCGTCTAAAATTCTGATTGTTTAGAGTGTAATAAATTAGTGCAGTTGATTTTCAACGAAAGTATTAGACAAAACAAATATTAAATAACTCATAGCATTCTGGGGCATTAAAAGAGTTGGATAGTATATGCACTGATAAAACAACGCTATGGATGAGTGAAACTTTTCAAGCTGATGGGAAAATCCCCACCGGATAACCTAGAAGTTATGAGGAAAAAGTTTGCTTCAATAGCAGTAAAGCTGTACTGTATTGTATTGTAACAGTTGGTCATACTTGTAAAAATTTCTACCTCCAGAAGTGAGGAGAACCTCTCTCTGTTTGATATTTGGTATGTAAATTTCGGGTTTCATTCTATTATTTTTAAACGAAACCCAATAACACATTTAAAACGATATACACCTTTTTCATATCCCTTTTTTTGGATGTAAAGTTAACGCTAGTTTTTGAATAACGTTGATGATGATGGTCCTAGAATCCTAAGTGAGGGTAGTGTGTGGTTGTCTTCCTTTTATTTTGGGCAGCCATCATGTGTGTATGGGGGGAAGAGTTTTTTGTTTTCCCTCCTGTGTTAGGGCAAAAGTTTTAACAAGGTCTAACCCGAGGAAAAAAATATTGCCAATGAATAATGATGAATGTCTCTCCCATTCATTCCTCTTAACCTTTTCGAACCGATCTCCTGAACTGTGTTCCTGAGTGTGCAAGATGTCTACAAACTCGTCCCAACGGAATCGTTTTCTTTTTTTTTTACAAAACATTGCAACCGATTCTTGGTCTTTTGAGGATTTCACGTCAAGTCAAGTATGGCGCGCGCGGGACACGAAGGATGGGTTTGCAGAGGTGCGTCGACATAATGATTGATGGATGTTTGTAGCAGTAGAAGCGCGTCACCGTGGAGAAGTAAACTGTTACAAAAAGCGCCCCGTTTTTTTTTACAAAATGGTGATATGTTCCGCGAAAGGAAGCGTATGGTTTCCACTTTTTGTCGTTTGCCTTAAGTTGTATGGCACAACAGTATGTTAATCATGATTGGCAATTATCTACAAACACGGATGCCAAGATACCTTCTCCTATCTAGGTGGGAAAGTTAACCAAACTCGTGAAAAATACAATCCCTATGTCAACAGTATCGTCTCAGTAGCAGTACAGCGCACGTCTCACCGATTGCCACGTACAGACGAATAGGCGACCTAATGAGGTGGAAAATTAAAATATCAATTCCACCCTTCTGTCGCGCAATTCCGTAAGGATCTGTTCCGTGTTTGGGTGTTGCAAATGAACATGGCAAGGACACGGTCCTGAGACAGTTGTGCGAATGGGAACAATGTCATTAGTCGAGCGCAAATACACATTCAGACGGGGTACGGTTGCTCCTTTTGAACTGCGGGGCAAGTTCTCCGTTGGTAGACAGGTTACAGAAAACATTCTCATACTTACATACGGTGCCGGCATGTGCGTGTGCTTCGAAGACGATAATGGAGGCCAGCTCACGCTTGATGGAGGTTGACAGGTGCGACAGGGCGGCGATATGTAGCAGCTCCTCGTAAACTAGCTCCAGCTCCTCCTGCGTTCGTTCGTGCGATCTGTGGAAAACAGAAGCAACCGGAAATAGTTTTAAGCATGAAGGTTGATTACGTGCAGCACACACGTTTGTAAGAATGTGCAAATGTGGGTTCATTTGCAAGTAAAATGTGCTTGTGCGGGTGAAGTATCGTTCAGGTGGTGCCTGAAAAGCACACACTTTATAATATAATTCTCCAATTAAGGACAGCTACAATTAACAATTCAACACAACCTTCATCGTGTACGACTCATCCCGGTCAACACACGCTCTCCCCCTGGAATCCCGCCAACCAACTCATCAAAAGGAATCTCAAAAGTTCTCGCCCAACACTAACAGTTTAATCGTTCCCGGAATTTCCTGGAGCTACTTTCTATCCCCCAAATCAAAACCCATCCTGATCCCGCATTTTAAGTCTCCGCAAAGTAGGAGTTTTAATTTTACGTACAATATTTGCACTACTCAAACGCTTTTGCACTAACATCGGCACACAGCGAATGTTTGTGGGATGGGTTCTAAGCTTTCCGCTCGGTCACGCGATCAAAGCGTAGGAAGCATTTTAATAAGCACGCGAAAGCCGAAGGCCGACAGAAAGTTTGAGCCAACATCAACTTCTGCCAATTAGCGATTTGTGTGGAAAAGTTTGCAATCAAACGA
>AXCM01007471.1:0-13367 GCA_000473375.1 Anopheles culicifacies | reverse complement strand
ACACACAAACACATATCGAAAGCGCTGCATCGTTTGCCGGCACTGGTCGCACATGCGTAGAATGCGCACGTGCTCCAGTGAACAGGGGGGCGGCGGGGGTGAGTTTTTCGGTTCCAAACCCTCCTCCCTAATGCAAACAGCTACCGTGGAGCTTCTTTCGGCGTGGATCCGTCGTTTCCATGGCAGCAGGTATACCGGTGAAAACGGTTCCGATAACCCACACAATGGTGCCAAGTGTGACAAATGAACCATACGTGGGTGGGTGTGTGTGTGTATGTATGGAAAGGAAAAGTACCGAAAATACATCGACCACTCATCGACAGACCAAGTTGATCGGAAAAATGGTTCGACCGGGTGGTGGTGTCCCAGGGGTAACATCAGAAGTGGTTAAAGTGCCTTCGTCACAGGAAACCTCTCAAGGGATATTGGGCGAAACGCAACGCAAGAACCGATTACGGCTCGGTGCTTCTGTGTGCGTACATGTTGATATGTTGCACAGATGTGGCACGAGAAAACGGTCGGAAATGAACCACTCGATACGATGCTGCACCCGTAGGCCATGTAAATGGTAAGGTTCGGAAGCATTAAGCAGATTAAGGACTGCTGAGCTTGATACTCCATTAGTGATAATGTAACACCACCGGTCAGTTGGTCAACGGTGTGCCCTTTCTCTCTAATTTCCTCCGTGATGAAAATCCATCCCTCATCAAGGCAGCTCAAAGAACCGACTAATATCAAAGGTATTATTCGATTTATATGCGCATACATGTTTTGTATTATTAGCAAGAACAAAAGCAGGATGTTGGAACCAATTTTCTGAAAAGCTAAATCTGTATGAGCAAAGAAACTTATGTTGCTAGTAATTCGTTTCGTATTATAGTTTATTCAATGAATTGTGGAAAATAATCTCATGAAAGCAGGTACTGATCTTTTGAGATGAATCAAATTTATTCCAATCGTGTCTCAACTCCAATCAGCTCAAAATAATGATTTTCCTTTCATTATCTAATATGAGACAGAGTGAACAGAAAGAGAGAGAGAGAGAGAGAGAGCGCTCAAGTGTCGTAGTGATTTATGACAAAGAATAATGAATCAAGCTGTCTCAAACGCTACAATGATTAATTTAAGAGATGCCCAACACTTTGCAACCTTATTGGGGCTTCCACGCTCAGGTTCAAGTGCATTATTGCATCACATTTTAGCTTTAGGAATCGAAAGGTTGTTGCAACAGTTCCCTTACTTGTAGCATCCGATTATCTAATTACTATCAGAGATTGTAACGTGCGAAAGAACCGAAAACATCCCCCAATTTCGATTTCATTCGTTTGTGGTACAAAAGTAATTTCATTTTAGATGTTGGAAAACACTACCGAACCCTCTTTTCGTGTAATATACCTTATGCTTTCACTCGGTTTAAAGTAGTACAAAGAAAATTCGAAATCGAAGCATGATCTGGCAAGGCAGCACCACTGTTCCATTTTTAGCATTTAGGGTACACTTTAGGCACCTGCAATACTTCCCACACGTCATTGTTATGCGTTTGGGTAAACATTTACGTTGTTTCGGAAGGGAAACACTGATCAAAACAGAAACCCATCACATAATGCAACACTAACAAAATGCGTGGCCGTTGCAGCGGGGAGATGAAACAATGCTTTTTTACTTAAGGATAATAAACATTGTACAACATGAACCATTCCTTTTCATTGGTATATCGCTTTGATCTCAGACAAATGATTAATTGGAAATGTACCGTTGCATGTCAAGCGTTATAGTTTCCAGCACTTTAGAGCTCATCAAGTGTTAAGTGATTTATTGCTATGTTTGAAAGATTTTCATTTCAGAAAAAAATAGAGACATTCATTATGGCATAAGTCTTCGAAAACAAAAGCACAAAAACCCTTTCTTGTCATACACATAACATTTTTTTCTGTGCTTCATTTCAATCAGCACAAGCTGCCAAAGCTTTCAATGATCGTGTAGTATTTGTGAGAACCAGTTATGCGTTGCAGATGCAGAGAGCATAACTGTATGCATAATAGCGCATAATATGGTACATGCTGGTTTTGGTGGGAAGCAAACTAGCGCAAGCACACACACTCACCCATCGGGTTGCTTTTTTTAGTCGTTTTTTCTGCTTTAAATCATAATTTAATAATAAGTAACTCTGAACAAGTAAATTAAATTACTTCCAATTTTTGTAAGGAAAAACTCCTTACACACATACATTCAACTAGTAGTAAATACTACAACCGACAATTGATTCCACTACTGCAGAGCAACTGCAAGGTTGGATCGCTGCACCAAAGAGGGAGTGTTGCACAGATTTATCTCGCACATGAACGTAACGCCACGATCGACGAATTCGTATCGCATCGGGCACGCGTGGCAGTTGCAACCTTTTTCTTGCCGATGCTAATGTTTGTTTTTGTTTCTTCTCTATTTCATATTTTTAACTATTCGAAATTTCTTACGCAGCCCGTCCGGACTTAAAGGTAACGTCATCCATCGGCCAGCAACTTTCGCCAGCTGGACGTGCATCAACAGGCCAACGGCGTTGGAACTGGTACGGGTAAGCTTTCGCGCTTGGCAAACAAATCGTTGGAGAAATAAAATTATTAGATAGCTTCTAATGCTTCGTTCGTAAGTTTTTGTGTAGCAAAATTTGGGTTTCTGCTAATTATTCCCTCTTTGATTCGTTTTATTGATTTCAATTAGCATGTATATGAAATGTTTTTTCTGTCTGTGACATACATGAATATTTAGAGTAAAAACATGCATGATGTTTGCATCATGTGCCACACAGTCATCAAGTGTTGTCTCATGGAATTGTTGTGAGTGTGGGAATTGTACAGTGAGAAAAATAAAAAAAAATCCCCAACGGATAAACCGGTCCCTCGCGGCACTATTCGGCGATGTGGCTGTGGTTGACCTTCGCAAAGAGAAAACACTGTCGAACATGCTTATATGTGTGTCTGTATGCCCGGGTACGTGTGTATGCCATATGCACACCACCATCACCGCAGGGATGATAATTCCTACACATAAGCCGTTGGCCGTTTGGCTTTGGGTTGATTAAAATAACCGCGCGTAGGAAAGAGAAAGCCGTACGACGAAAAAGGAAGAGCTGCTTTTATGCGCCACGGCCGGGCTCCTGCCAAGGTGGTGCTGTGCGTGTGGCGCACAAACGTTTACCATCCCGTCACCACGCGCTGTTGGTATAGTAACAAAACAAAAAGCTCCAACGCGAGGCAACAATGAAACATACATTCCATTTAGTCGCGATGTAAAATGTACCAAACAAAACCACGGCCAGTTCAGTTTTTAGGCCAAAATTATTCAACACTTTCGCAAATAAGACGGTATTGGTAACTTGTTGCACTACTGGCCGCAATGTTGCACCGGGAAACTTTGCAAGTGCCGAAAATAAATCACGCGGTCGGAATGGTTTTGCGTGGAACATGAACTAAACGTAGCATTTTTGGGCCATGCAATTGTTGGGAGGCTTATGTTATGGTTTTTTATGGAACATTCTGCTTCCACCACCCGCAGTGGACTAAATATGATTTATTTTTGAGTATGACCAAACAAGTGCTAATGCTATTCAATGTATCCTCCGTACACGGTATGTCGGTTGCTGACACACCTGTTTACATCAGCACACCCTGCATGTTCTATGTGGCACACCTTTCTCGATCGAATCCGTGGTAATGTACTAGAGTAAGGATGGGTTGTTGTTCGGTCAAAGGAACAAAGTTTAAATTGTAGTCCATCACGAACGGTAGTTTGGACAAGCTGTTCGGTGACTTTTCTAATTATTGCCATTTAGGGAGTAATGGAGATGCAATTTTCACTAAAAATATAAAACAGAAATTGATTAATATGTGTAAGCGTGAAAATAAACGACATGAAGACGGTATAAGACAAGAAAATTTTAAAATAAATAACAGAAAACAAGTACAAAAAATATGAAAAAGCATCTAAAAGATAAGAAGTGCAAAATAAAAAAAAAACTAAACAAATCAAACACTACCAACTGACACAATCTAACGAAATTGTATAACAAATATGAAGGTCCAAGAGAAAAATAAACAAAACCAATTGCCAATAATAAAAACAATAAACTATAGCAATTGTAATTGAACATTGAACAAACTTTTGAAGCGATTGAAAGAAAAGCCTTAAACGAAATAGTTACTACAATTCTAACCCACTAATGGAACGTTAAAGCACCGAAACATCACTCACACACTCGCACAGATCGTTAAGCGAGGCAAGGCCACACGTTCAGTACGGTCAATTCCACGGTGCAGCGTTCGATGGCTCTGGCTACTTTAACCCAACCACCGTGCTCGACAAACAACGGCGCGTATGAACAAACCCTTGCCAAAGCCCCAGAGGCCTTACGCGACCGAAGTCTCCACCGAGCTACGGTTTAACGGCCAATTGTTGCACGGCTACCTTTACCTACTGTTGCTACACGTACACGAACACGTGCGGTATGTGTTCGAGCTGTTTGATGGCTCGTTAGGATCAAAGTCAGCCAACGGCAAACGAGGTTCGGGAAGCATTTGTGTGTGATACGAACAATCAGCACTGTGGTGGCCACCATCCACCCACTCTCTGTACGGTGAAACACCTAGTCTATGCCGAGATTGACGTTGTTTGCTTTTTTGTTCATTCCATCGATGTGGACAACAATACGAATCAAAAGCACAACGGTGCTCGTCCTGTCTGTCTGGTGTGGAATGTTTTCAATTTGTTTGTTTTATGTGCTGTTACATTCCGGCGTTACATTGCTACAACTCTGCAAAACAGTCGAAGAAGCAGAAGAGTTAGTTACCGGTCCGCGTTGGCGATACAAAAGTTTACGTCAATCGTCAACCTGCTGCTCGGGTGGGGGGGAATTTCCATCATCAAATATTCACCAAATATTTTTTATTGCCGTATAAGTTTGTGGTACCGTTTTTTCCCCTCGAAATCGTATCAAAAACAATGTTTCTTTAAATACAAATAAAAATTAATAAAAACAAACCAATCACAGCAATTTATAACATTCTGTCAGTTTTTAAAATCCCATTAAGTTTAAATGATGACTCATAATGTGTTCTAATAATACTCAAAAGTAAAAAAATAATAATTCCTGTATTTTCAATAACTTATCTTCTCGCTTCTCGTTCAGAATGGGTTTAACCGTAAACGGTCAGTAATTTTGTGCAGTAAACGTGGAGGTAAATGGAATGAATTTCAACATTGCTGAATATTTAGTAACCGGAACGCTCCACCACGTCAGTTTGTGCCATTCACTTTTCTGTATTTAAAAGCACATGTAACGTATGTATTTCTTAAATTTCAGATATTTTTGGTTCATACGAATAAAACGACGGTTCGATGTTTATAATGATTAATAAGCGTTTCTTGATGCGGTTTTCAATTAAATAAAATTTATCATATCGTGTCTTTCAAAGGAGACAACATATTAAGTAATTATTATCAAACTACGTAATTAAACTTACCAAATTAATGTATTATTTACCTAATCAATTTGAAATTTTTAACCCTAAAAAGGAAACAACCTTCCAGCACAGACAAAAATGGCAAATATGTTTAACAGCAATCGGCGCTAGGGCACAGGTCCAATGGAATAATCGACAAAAAAGCATCATTGACCGGTGTTTTGATCACTTCCCCTTCCCGGTCAAGTTGATTGAATTTCAATTTATGTGGTTTGACAACAATATCGATGCTCGACAGTGGCCCCATTGGAAAGCTAAACAGCGATAACACAGAGTGTTGGATCATCATCATCCGCTGGACAGTGTATTGTAGTTGCCAACAGTTGGTCGCCCGATTGGAGACGTTTCTCGCATCCTTATCAATTGGAACAGGGATTAGTATAATCTCCGGTTGCCAGAGGTTCACACGAACGTATGCAAACGAGTGGGAAAAACACCTAAACTAATGAAGTTGGGTGTCGTGTGCCGGTTTGGGTGTGTGTGTTGTTTATCTAATATTCTGCAAACCATCTGTAGCGATTTAATCAGGAATGAAATGAAGCCATGGTCACCATTTATCACTTTCAATAAAGCGCACATCAATAGCATTTGATAAGCTGCAACATTGATTGCGATTGGTTGAAAAACGGCTCCGGTACAGATGATTGGAGGGACCGATTCTGCCAATTGCTGTTCCAATTTCGCTATCATTAATTGATGGATTTAAGGCTTTGCTGAAAGAAGGCTACACAGACTGACTGGTCCGTATTAAGCTGTTTTAATAATATAACATTTTGGGTATTGAAAACGGACAAGATACAACAAGTTCAACAGAAGTTTTAGATGAATATAAAAATTTTTGTTATAAAAATAACAAAAACATCCTTCTAATAAAATTTTAAAACGCAATTTTAGGGTGTTTTTCGAAGAAAATATCCCATAGCTGAACGAGAAATAAATACCAGCTGGAGAAGACGTTCGCACGGAAAACAACTTGAAACCGGTGCAATGTGAGATAATATCATTGTATGTATCTTCCTCTAGGAAACTAGAGCCATACAACAAATAACACTACTTTCCCAAGATTTATGATCACTTTCGGTATCTTTGGCGTCGAGTCTCGGGCGTGATGGTGTGTGGCACGCGCCAACAGTAGTTGAACCTAAAGCGTCGTATATCAAAAACTCGATACAATTTATGATACCAATGTCACGCCAAGATAAGCTCGGGAGAAACTGAAGTGAGTTACACTTTTACTTGCTTTTACTTAGTTCCCAACTGTTCCAACCGATGGAACAAACCATATCGTACACTGGATATATTGTATTGAATAGTATTTTGTTTGTTATTTTGACCGTTAGCTGAAGCGTTTCTAGCGGTCCCGGTGGAAAACCAGAAGAAAAGACATGAATAAATGCATTAAGGTCGTCTCTAATCCCACGTCCAAGTGAATGCACGTGGTCTGGTTCTTACCTGTGCTAGCAGCAGCATGACAAGCGCAGTCGAAAGGAACAGTTCGCGTGCCCCACGGGCGGAAGTCAATATCATGTTGCCCGGTGCCAGTTTCCGCCGCCCGGAGCGCCGCTGTTCCATGTTTTTCCAGCCCTCCTGTGCGGATCGCTCCCGATGTTTATGGTTATGCTGCGTCGGCGGTTGCATCTTTTTTCTCCTTTCCAGCATTGTCGATTGCATCTTGTTTACATAGAAACCCACACTTACTCACACATACGCCCCAAACGCATAGGCGAGCGGGCGATTCGATGAATACGGTGCGGGTGGTGTGCGGTAAAGATGTTGTCTAATATTCCGTGTGTATGCGCGAGATTTCCCCGGGCGCAGTGCCGGTGAAAATGGAGGAATGGAAAATTAATTCGTGTGTGGTTGACGGTTTGTCTCCTTCGGTTGAAATTTATTTTTAGCACTTCCGCAGCCAACCAGCTTCGGTTGGGCCGCTGTATTGCAGCAGGCAATGATTTTCGACGCCGAGCAATGCTCATGCATAAACACACATACACCCGATCACGCACACGTGCACAGCTTCAAACACACAAACCAGATGTGTTCGACACACCGCACCACACCGAGCGGAATCTCTTCTCGCAGGACGAACCGACGGTGACGTCTTACGCGGTACGCGGTACAACAAATCACATTTGCACTTGACGGACGGTCCCTTTTGGGGGAAAATGCAAAGAAAACGCAGGGATACCATGCACACGCAACGCAACGGGGACGTCGTCTTCACGCGCACAGAAAAATCATATCACGGCAACTTTGATTGCAAACGGGATTAGCAGGGGTTTTGGAATAAAACATCAAAAAAACATATCACAAACTTAATTGCATAAATTTAATACAATTTGTTTACACCAACTTTAGGGAAATATGTGCTGCCATTGTTTACACCAGCATCCCAATCACTTCCGTCGCATTCGGTGAATAACTCGGGCACTAATTTTGCTGCTAGCGAACGCGCTGTTGTTGTAAAACACTTCTTCATAAACATTATTAGCACGGTACGCAATTGTGCAGCATTTTACGCATTTTCAGCTTTCCGTCGGAACGGAAAAGCTCACTCACGCACACAGGGACACACGATAGGGCACGATAGAAAACGGAACTCACTCACTCGCAGGCATGCAGGGAATGTGTGAATGCGTTGCACCAGCCAGAGATCAGGCCGTTTTTTTCTTTTTTGTTATTGCCTTCGACCGAAGACCCAATAGCTTATGGTAACCTTATGTGGGTCATTTCGGCATTGTGTGCCTAAGAGTGCGGCGCCACCTGAGCACCAGGAGGAGAGAACCCTGCAAGCATAAAACGTACCATAAGTAATAGCACAAAACCTCCGAGGCCAAGAGAATACACAAAAAAAAGGAAGGGATACGGTGAGCGCGAAAAGGGAACGGACAAGAAGATTACAAAGAGTTTACTGAATGAAACGTAAAGAAAATGAATTTTCCATTCATTCCTCATGGCAGTAATAGCGATAGAAGAATAAACTTCCCTAACAGAAGTTATAAAATTTGTTTAAAAAAATCTTCCTTTCCACTCGAAAGCCAATTTTCCAAAATGTTCTTTGTTTTCCAAACCGACCCAAGCGAAGAGCGAATGTGTCGTACACTTCCGGGTTTGCACGGTACCAATTTTCCCGAGCATGCTACCGAGGATTTTCAGGATTCAATGCGTTCTCTTTTCCGCTTCACTGAACCTCATCCATGACGGCTGTGGCTGTAGGAGGCACTCTCTCTGTGTATGCTCACTCACTGCTTGATTCTTTTTTTTGTCTTCGCGCACACTTTCACACCCCTTCACTACACTTCACTGTGCGTTTTGCAGACTCTCGTGCGCCCTCCCCTACGGTATGTTTTTCCTACTCTATTTTCCTTTCGCTTTCCTTTACTTCAAACCATCTCCACCACTCCAGTACACAACGGGCAAGAGATTTTTTTGTTTTATTTTCTTTTTTGCCCTTCTACACGCTACACTAAATACATTTGCTTAATGACACATCGACGAGCGCCTAAAACTGGCTGCCTGTCTGCGTTGCTACGGGCAACAACAATGGAATGCTGTTTTATATTTGGCTGGAGCGAAACAAGATTGCGCTCCGAGTCCCCGGGCACTGGCACAGCATCCCACGATTTATCACACGGCCTGTAGGAATTTTGCACGACGAAATCAGCAAACCCGTGATCAAACTATTGCAGTAATGATACTCGTCGTTAGGTTACTCGACGCGAGAAAAAAAAGATGTAAAAAACACACCGTCGAATGTCAGCAGCACCAGCGGACACGAAATTCACCCCTCGCGATTGGCAGGGAATCGAAAAATGCTGATGTTGACGCGAACGCGAGCGACTCCTCCGCTGTCACCTGCTACAATAACAAACAAAAGCACAAACTCGGCCGTATAGAAAGCTGGTACGACCATAGACCGTTTCCTACCCATCACAGTGACGCATCATTTTGACAGTTGGGCGCAAAAGAAAACCGTTAAATTTCCGCAAGTGAAAGCGGCTTTGAGCATGTCGACAAGCAAAAAGTCGTATTTGAAAAGAAAAGTATTAACAAACCATTAATTTACTAACGGTTGCAAGTTTTCGGCTAGTTGCTTCAGTATTAGAAGAACATTTTAGCTATAAACAAAGAAATAATTTGGTTACAGCGGAAATTCACTTAAAAATCATTTTCATTCAATCTCACTATATGCACGTACTTCATAGCAAAGAAAAAGAAAGTTTACATGTTCTTGTATATATATTTCTGCCTTTTACGGCTCAAAAACCTGTGTGATGAATTGCCAGAAGTATTTTTTCCGAAGGCAGTAAAATTGAGGTTCGATTGCATCTTTCAAGTAAGCTAGTTTGCACTCGTTGTTTTGAGCTGTCAAAACAAACAAAATGACATCACCTACGCAACTTACGAACTATGGTCGAACGTGAGGACATCTAGCTGACATTTTACGGAAATAATTGTTTTTGCAACTTCGTGCGATGAAAAATATTGTAATTTTTTTTATCTTCGTAATATATTTCGATAAGTATTAACCCCATTATGTTAAAGAATAACATAAAATCTTCAAATAAGACATAGCATTGCCCGCAGCACAATAAACCATAATAAAACAAATACAAATTCTATGCGATGTAAACCTTATGGTTCATTTACACAACTCCAAACTTTGTTGAGAGCCGAACGAGTCACGGCATATTGATAATTACTGATAATTTAAATGTTTATCATTTTGTTCAGCGAAAACATTATAAGCTTACAGTTATCAAAAAGGCCTCAATTTTCCCGTAAAATTTTTGAAAGAATACTTGTTGGATAAGCGAAAAAATAAAAGTTTATTACATGAGTTTCTAACGAGGGCATCTGTGGCTCCGCTTCCTCTAAGTTGAATGAGACCATATCCTCTTGAGCACGTTGTTTACGTTTTGAATCGAATGAAAGCATTGTAAATTGAATTTCAGTTAAGACCGGGTGCGGTCTCGTTTAACAATATGGTTTGATACGAAGTTAATTAGAGGAACATGAACAATTCTTAACCTCTTTATACATTTTTTTCTTTTGAAATGGTGAAACAAGTAAAATAGGAACAAGCTTAAACCTATGCATATGACCTATTCAACCTATACCATGCCTAAGCCAAGTCCCAACCCACCGGAACTACCGATCTACTAGTCATATAGCTCGTATTCGCGTATCGTATTGCGTATTTGATCTTCCGCAAAAGGATTTAAGCTAATTAAATATATTCAAATAGCCTTGTTGATCATCTAGCTGCATGGTACTAATGTGTCTACTCTTACATATATTTTATTGTTTAAGTTTGTAACGGACAATCTACATTTTTATTACTGCGATCAATTTAATCTCTCTTACCTTACTGTTTTCTAATATATTTTTATGCTGCGCAATTTTCGAAAGCCTCAACATAGCGATTTTAAAATGGAAAGTGTTTTGCAACAACCTGCTCCAAATGCTTCATGCTTCACAGCTTTACTCGTTTCTTTCTTCCTTGTTGGTTTTCTTCGCTTCACCATTAGCATTTCCCGACATGTCATCTGCTAAAGATCTCCACGGGCACGAATGTATTCATCTACCGCGTACTGGATGTATGCAATGCAACCCACCGAACCCAACCCAGACCTTCCCCGTTTCGATTTCACACCCCCGTACACTGCGCCGTTTATCATTGTTTGCCGTATCGCATAGTACCGGTACCGGAAGAGGGCATTCAATGTGCCACCCTGGTACAATTACACACCCTGGGCAAGGGCGTTCGAATTTCTTTGCATTACAGCTTCGATTTCGTCGTACTGGACATTGGTTTGGCGAACAAACAAATCTCTCCGATCCGAACACTCAATTGTGTGTGTACGATGATTGGTAAGGCCGATCTCATAAGCGGATGGTGGTACCGGGAGGTATACAGCAAATGGATCAGCATAAATCTATGATAAAGGGAGCGAGTATGGGAGGTGTTCGCTGATCGGTGCTCATGCAGGGATAATGCAGCGAATATCGAAAAACCTTTCACACTGGGTGGATGGCCGTAATTGCTGTAAGGAAATGAATTATAGCCCACCACAATAAGCATGTCACGTGGCGATCGCTTTAAGATGTTTTTATGTTTCATTTTCAAAAGAAAAGAATTGAATGAATTATTCTTGCCGACGGGTCTTGGGGCAAGTATTGTTTTAAAGCACATTAGAAACACAACTTTATCCGGAAATTGTTTTCGTATTCGATAATGTCAATACGACATTGTTTGGTGAATTATTGCAGGTTTGTTTTATTTTTGTCCACCATGATTAAGCCACTTTTGCTCAACACGGACATAACATGTCATTTGAACGCAAGCAGTAATCACACGATGCAATCTTTATAGAGTTGTCGATCGTATATGCGATGTATGACGATTGGTAGAAGCAATCCAGCAACGATGGTCAGCTTGATGTCCACTCATTCCACTACGCCCTGGTGATGCATAAAACTGTGTCGTTAACTGTGAGCGGGACTGTCTTCCCCACGACAAACCAACTGAAACATGATCGGAACGCAATAATGTAACGCTTCCTTCGCACGTTGAAACTGGACGCAATACAAATCGTTTATGTTACGATTTCGAATTCATTGCTTGATCTTTTTTGCAAATCAAGCCAAGTGGGCCAGAAGGGTGGACCGGGATATGTGATCGTCCGTCCGTCCGTCCGTCCGTTTCGTCGATCGATGGTTGGAAAATCGAATCAATAACATGACGTAAGTAACCATCAACGATCAGGCAAACCGATCAGTTTGCGGATTGGGAGGTTTAAAAATTGCACCAATTTCTCGTTTGACAGATTTATCGATCGTTTTTCTTTGCGTTTGTTGGCTAAACGCAGCCAGCATGCGTAAAGCGCGATCGAGCGATAATCGGACAAGAAATCGAGGCATTTTTATAATTTAATTTGTTATCATTCAGGCGTTATTAAACGCTCAAATATTTAATTTAGAAAGTTATTATTTCAAAAGTTGTTTTTTGGTATGACGGCCAGATCGCATTCGAACTAGCAATTTAGTTTAATTTATGAATGTCCGGATAACGAGTCATTTTTTTACGATCACCAGAAAATCCTCGAAAATGATCGTTGAGAAAAGAATATACAAGGGCATTAGTATGATGATTCAGATCAAATAAATATTATTCTTTGCTATTGTATTTGTCTTTATCGTAGCGAAACAATTGGACAGTGGGTTACAATTGGATGCTTGAATGGATGTTTGATTCATTAACAGCTGTACTGCTGGATCAGATCTTTCGTTTGGGACTGTTATTGAAACCATCAATAGCTTTATTCGTTTATGGAAGATCCCACCGACATTCATCCACCCCTTTTGGAATGGATGACTTTACTAGCCCCACTATGATTACCAACACCTACCACCCAAGCCGGTGGGAAGTGGTTTTGGATGATTTCATCCCCTTAACTAGTACAAATAAAAATAATCTCGCGCATCACCTCGAGCCAACCACACCACAACGCCTTCTTCTTCCTCAGCCCTCGGGTCTGTCTTTGACACGTAATTATATCGCCCCAAATTTCGGCATTTTTATTGTTACTACCGTGTTATGCAGCACTGCAACATGGATGCCCAGTTGCTTCCCTGACCGCACACGTTACCGCACTGGCCGTTTAGTGCCGCCCTGTAAAAGCACACACCACACCGCTGGACTGTTATTAATCCGCAGATTCCGCGCGAAACTGTTTGTGTAGCCCGATCATACACGCAAACGCACCCGGTCTCGCAAATACCACCCCCGTCCTTGTGGTTTCGATTGCAAAACTGGATGGTTTGCACCCGGTTGGCACATCATTTGAT
>AXCM01007470.1:0-13320 GCA_000473375.1 Anopheles culicifacies | reverse complement strand
ACAAAGACGTACCGCGGAATCTACGCGACATGTGTTGTGTTTTGCATATATTCGGGCGCTTAACGCACATTGCAATGCTCCTCATCGGGGAAGTATTTTCTAGTCCTTTATCTTCGCCACTGCCGGCGGAATTATGCGTCAGAGAAGTGATGTACTAAGGTTCGATTTCTACTGAGCGGTTTTTCTTTTCAAATAATATGTTTCTCTAGAGTCATTTTTTTATTGTTGTACCTTCTAAAGCTTCTTCTATTATTAGCTCATTCGAAAAGCTTGTTGCCAATTCCATCGTGCAAATTATACGTATCACACACACTAGCACGGGATACTTATACTTCACCCACCTACCTCTGGTAAGTGGATATCCATGCTATGGGCGCAAAAAATAGTAAAATTATCTGCCATCCCTCTCACACCCTCCCCTTCTGCCTCCTCCTAATTCCAAGGCAAAAATTCTAAACCACATCCCACAAGCGATTTGAAGTAATTATAAAAATAGGAAACCCACACCCTTCACTCCAACGTCCTCACACATACACACGACGGTTTTAAAGACGCGCACTTATCGAGACGCTTGAACATGTGGTCCCTCCGTATGGTGTACCAAACAAAAAGGAAGCATGATTACGCTACATATTGTGCAAAAAACCCCAGCATGCTTCAGAACAACTTCAGTGTCAGGGGCGGCCAGAGATGCCCGGAGTTGTGGCGAAAGTCACGGTGCCTCGTTTGCATTCGCGATTATCGTGACACTATCTTTAGTATATTGAGCAGGCAGGGCACACTGTAAGCGTGTGTGTGTAGTAGCTAAACGAACGGGACAAAAATTGCTGACAAGGACTATCTTGTTCCGCTTCCGTAACCGGTGCTCTTGTGTGTGCAGCACTTGTCAACAACTTCTCCTCGTTGCTGGCTCGTTTGCAAAGGATGCTGCTTATTGTCCATTGTTCTTCGCGGGTTCGTTACGAAAGGTACGGTGGGTGGGGAAAGGTGGCTATAATGCCCACTACTACTACTACTACCACCATCACCACACAAAGCCATCGAAGCTGTACATAATTCATTATGATCCGCTTTAGCAGAAAGCACTTCACCAGGTCTTTCTACTGTTAACCGATAATATGTTCCACATTGGCCCAATAGAGCGAGGGAACGCTTGCCTGGTAGTCGTCAGTGTGGACGGTAAGGGGACGTCAAGTGGCATCTTCAGTTGTTCGTGGTCCGGGGTTGCCCGTGTGTGTGCGTTGTTGAGGTGTAGCAGCAAACGGAAGACAGTGAGAACCATCCGGCAGACAGGTTGTGCCCCCCTCGGAGAGTGATGTTGGCAGTATCACTCCATAGTTATGACGTTAATCGTTTCTTTCGCCACCGTACACGACATACCACCCTTTCCTTTTGTGCGCTCTGGAGGGTTTCGTTTTTGAAAACACAAAAAGGATCGTGTGTGCCCGTTTCCATTCCCGTGGCTGCATTGTTTGCATGATGGCAATTGTTTCCGCCGGAACTCTCGTGTTGCACGGCATGTTGGTTGATCTGCCGATTGCGATGCGAGCCACAGCGATTACTGTCCCCTGGAACGGAGTTACGGAACAGGAGCGCTTTCTCTTCTTTCGTGAGCTGATTGATCATGGTTTGTTTTTTTCCTCTATTGTTGACCCATATTGTTGCGTTTGGGAAATTATTATCTGGATCGCCTTGTTTGATTTAGCTCGGGTTGAACCGTTTTGTGCCCATGGTGCGCTATTATTTATCTCTTCTTTCACCGTAGCAAAACGAGACAAGGACATGCTGGTGCAGTATGCGATAAGTGGACTGCTAGTGATGGTGGGACAATGCATCCAAGAAATCAATGGCGAATATCAGTAAGTAAGCGCTTTTGTTTGCTGAAAGCATTAGAAAATCGACCTCCAGAATTTTTGTTCTTTGTCTCCCCCAGAACCAGTCTCACCTTTAACGATATCCTGCCCGAGGATCCGAAGCTGTACGATAAAATGCGGCCACCGAAAAAGGATGGCCAGGCGACGAGCGTTGCCTTCCACGTGACCGTGATGGGGCTCGATTCGATCGATGAAAACTCGATGACGTACGCGGCCGACATCTTCTTCGCCCAAACGTGGAAGGATCACCGGTTACGGTTGCCGGAAAACATGACGTCCGAGTACCGGCTGCTGGAGGTGGACTGGCTGAAGAACATGTGGCGGCCGGATTCGTTCTTCAAGAACGCCAAATCGGTCACCTTCCAGACGATGACGATCCCGAACCACTACATGTGGCTGTACAAGGACAAAACGATCCTGTACATGGTGAAGCTGACGCTGAAGCTGTCCTGTGCGATGAACTTTCTGATCTACCCGCACGACACGCAGGAGTGCAAGCTGCAGATGGAGAGCCGTAAGTTGCAGCATAACCCGCTAGTCGATAGTGTGATAGGTCCCTAACCAGTGCCCTTTTGATGTTGCCCCGCAGTGTCTCACACGACGGACGATTTGGTCTTCCAGTGGGACGAGGAAGTGCCGTTGGTTGTGGACGAGCACATTGAGCTGCCACAGCTGGCGCTGGTGAAAAACTATACCGCCGACTGTACCCAGGTATACTCGACCGGGAACTTTACCTGTGTGGAGGTGGTGTTCGTGTTGAAGCGACGTCTCGGCTACTATCTCTTCCACACCTACATTCCGACCTGTTTGATTGTCATTATGTCGGTAAGTAATGGGGTTTAGAGGCTAAAGGAGGAGACGTGGTTCTTCGTACTGACCATGGGAGAGTGTAACGGTAAGCAGACTAAAGAGTTGCGAGGGACTCCGGGTCGGATAGGAGCTTCACGCTGGGGAACTATTAAAGTCACTCAAATAAAGTTGAATGTCAGGGTTTCAGAGTGGACCTCCGTTTCACATATTCTTCATGTAGGAATCTCGAAGATCATCGATATTAGCACTTCCCTTATGTTCGCCACCTACATTCATCAGATTTGAAGTCAATCTCAGGTCTATTCCTTAGATCCTTACTTTTCCGGTGCTATAATCGCACGAGGTTTTGGCCAGCCGCAGGAGTCCTATAAAACGCTCACGATTTAGACGACATCATTCCACGACGCCTCGTTTGTCTATGTGGATGGCCTAAAAGGACTTTACGGGCTAGGTCGTCCGGTACCATATACATGACATGACCAGTCCACTTGGAGCCTGATGAGTCTAATTCTATGTACGATATTAAGCTCATCGTACATCATAGACCATCATGGAGCTCATCCTCATAACGGCTCCTCCATTGTCTTCGTACGGAGCCAAATATCCTTCTGAGAATTTTCCTCCCGTACGAGACTAAGAAGGTTTCGTCAGCTTTGGACACAGTCCATGTTGAAGAGGCGTATATGAGTATTGGGACTATAAAGGTTCTAAACAACACCAACTACGACCGTCGTTGTTTGCGATCGTGTCATCGATCATTTTGGTCTAAGCCTCGCTAATGTCCAATTCCAGGTTTTTTTCACCCTCTTGATGTTCTGATCTACATCTGCTACAAAGCAGAGCCGTAAACCAATGATGTCTATATAGTAAGCGTGTTCTAAGATCTGGATTGACTTATAGAAGATGATTCCTGAAGTTTCGCTTGGCGAAAACCTCGAAGGTCCCTGTGTACAACTGTTTCTAAACGTGGTTGTTTTCTCTTCCTCATCTCTTCTAGTGGGTTTCGTTCTGGATCAAACCGGAAGCAGCACCGGCACGAGTAACGCTAGGCGTAACATCCCTCCTCACACTCAGCACGCAGCACGCCAAATCGCAAGCATCCTTACCGCCGGTATCGTACCTGAAGGCGGTCGATGCATTCATGTCCGTCTGCACCGTGTTTGTGTTTATGGCCCTGATGGAGTACTGTCTAGTGAACATTGTGCTCGGTGATTCAGACCCCCCGACGCATCCGCCCAAGATAGACAAATTTTTCGATTTCACCGCCAAAAATGGCAAGCGGCACAGCAAGTCCCATGAGCATACGCACGATATTCCGATCACCACGTTTCAGCGGCAGGAAAGCACACTGCTCCTATCGCCGGTACCACACATCCAGACGATTCCACCGCCCCCATGCAAACCGGCCTCGGCCATACCGAAGCTAACGCCGGCCCAGATGCGGCTGAAGCGCGCGATCAACATCGATCGGTTTTCGCGCATGTTTTTCCCATTTCTGTTCACACTGCTTAACGTCACGTACTGGATCATGTTCTACGAGTATATTTAAACACGTACTTCTACTAGCATGATAGGATAGAACAGCAACGAGCATTTACGTAATTATTTTGTTATTTCATTCTTCTATATAGACAAACAGTCCCTGTACGGGCACTGTATGCGCGAGAAAATATTTATCCAAAAACTAGACTAGAAAAAAGACAACCCTAGAGAAAAAAGCAAACGAGCGATGAACAAAAGCAAAACAAAAAACATGTAAATTTTAGAAAACACCGTACGCCTCCATTAAAACGATTTCAAATGCAAGAAGCTGAATTTAGACAAAAGGGGATGAACGAACAGTTTGTTAAAGCAGAAATGGTTTCGAAGTAAACATACGTGTGAGTGTAGTTCGTTGGATTAGTATAGGACAGTGCAATTGCTACATTTAAGCAAACCCCTTTAGCAAAGCATTAGCAGTTTATTGTGTATTCTACGAATAGTTGTATGATGCCAATCAATAGTTGCGCAATATAGTTTGTAAAACAGTCGGTAACTTTTAGCCACTGCATATGTTTTTCTTATGTTGGGTGGTTTAGAATAATACCAATTCTGTACAAAGCAGGGAAATGAAAAGTGTAAACCATAAAACATTTCTGAGGGAGAAAGTTAATTGATAATTTAATTGTAAACTTCAAGCAAATAATACGCTACTAACAGTTTCACAGTGAATAAAGGTTAGAAGAGTTTGATGCTCTCAAGACTGGGTGTATTGTTTTTGTTGTGGTCGGGGTTTATGCGCACATTTTATTCGCTAAATTTAAATGCCAGGTTGAACGGAAAACCCCGTTCAAACGGTTGTATTTGGTGAAATTTCACTTTCATCCTTACCCAGTTGGCAAAACTGTTTCTTTGGCTGGTTGCATAACCCACGCAGCACAATACGCTGGACTCTGAATTGGGTAAAAGTAATGATAAGGACCCCCTCCCCTCCTCTTGAGGAAATTCGTGCATCACTGTGAACACAGTCACACACTATGGGGAAATAAATTGGGTAAAAGAATAAAGAAAGCCTTGAGATAATTACCACTAAAATGTTCAATAAACGCCTAAAGGTATGCAAAACTCAACACAGGTCGTGTGAATTGTACGGTATGCCATTATGTGGTCAGAATACAGAACAGCGGCGTGTTTATGTGGGAGTGTCTCATACAATACTGACTTATTCGTATTGTCCACTTATTCGGTACACTACGACCATAATAAACAACGGTCCACAGTAATTGTTTTCCGCCGATTTTGCCAAAAAACTATTTACAAGTCACGTGTAATCGATTAGATGATTTTAATTTGATTTAATAATAGGTAACGATTGATGCTTGCTTTGTCTCTTTCTTTCCAAACTAAGAACGTCTGTGGATTGTGTGAGAGCGAGAGAAAACGCGTATGCTCTTGGGTGTGTTAATAAAATGAATATGAAATCTCAATAAAAATAAAAAAAGGAAAATACGTAATAAAATAAAAATAACGAGTTCATAAAATAACTGCAAAACCTTAACAAGCCTCCATATACCAAAGGTTATTTTACGGCTTATTAAGGTTTGTTGCTGCACACTTTTGGTGGCTGTGTAGAAACGTCAACAACGGACGAGAAACGTCTAGAAGCGAACTGTCAAAGGGATAGAAAACAATAGAATCCGAGAGAAAAAGCTTTCGATCCAAGCGGAGAGCGGTTAAATCGAAACATTTGTACGTAATTACGATACCAGCAGGTGAACTGTCGATTGTGTTTAAATAGTTTAGTTGAGCAGAAGCAAATTACAACGGTGTAAACATGGTGGATTACAGCAAATGGAAAGATATTGAGGTAGGGCTGATGGCAATCATACAGCGAGCGGTATATCAACAAACCCACTGAGGTGCACGTTTGACCAATGAATCGTTTGCGTTTCATTCACACTTTGCAGATCTCGGACGATGAAGATGATACGCATCCAAATATTGATACGCCATCGCTTTTCCGCTGGCGGCATCAGGCCCGCGTCGAACGGATGCAGGAGCAAGAGAAAAAGAAAGAAACGATAGAGAAGAAGAAGCAAACGGCGGAGGAAAAGCTAAAGGAGGCGAAGGAAAAGCTGCAGCGGAAGGAAGGCAATCTGGACGAGCTAAAGAAAATCATTGACGAGCTGGAAACGGAACAGGAGCGCGTGAGGCAAGAAGAAGATGAACTGCGCAAGAAGGAAAAGATGCAGCCGTGGAACGTGGATACGATAAGCAAGCCGGGCTTTGCCAAGACAGTCATCAACAAGAGTGCAATCAATCGAAAGGAGGAAGAGCTAACCGACGAACAGAAAGAGATGAACTTGCGGGAGTTCATCAAGAAGTACGAGAAGCAGATGAAGCAGTTCGGCATGATGCGGAAGTACGATGATTCGAAGAAGTACCTGCAGGAAAATCACCACCTGGTATGCGAAGATACGCCAAACTATCTCGTCATCTGGTGCATCGAGCTGGAGATGCAGAAAAAGCACGAACTGATGGCACACGTAGCGCACCAGTGCATCTGCATGCAGTACATATTAGACATTTCGAAGCATCTCGAGGTAGATCCGAGGGCATGCGTAGCGTCTTTCTTCAAGCGCATCCAGGAGGCGGAAGCCGAGTACAAGAATCAGTTCCTGGGTGAGATTGAAGCGTTTAAGGAGCGTATCCGCAAGCGAGCACAGGAGAAGCTGCAGAAGTTGATCGAGGAGCAGGAGGAGGAAGAGCGTAAGGCGCGGCTTGGTCCGGGCGGGTTGGATCCGGTGGAGGTGTTCGAGTCGTTACCCGAGGAGCTGCAGAAGTGCTTTGAAACGAGAGACATTGGTATGCTGCAGGAAGCGATGGCCAAACTACCACCGGAGGAAGCTCGCGTACATCTGCAACGCTGCATAGATTCTGGGCTGTGGGTACCCGATGCAAAGAACGCTGCTGCCGCTACGTCTGAGGCGGGCGCCGAGGATGAAGCCCTGGAGCCAGTGTACGTGGAGGTAAAGAGCAAAAGTGAAGGTTCGAAAGCGGAAGGCAACGATCAGGAAGAGAAAAATTAAAACCTCACATTAACATCTCCCGGATACGTAGCGGTAAGCCGGACGCTAGCTGTTGCCCCACACAGAACTCAAAGCGACATTCATAAGGCCAACAACCGGGCAATGTATATTCGAGAGTTTGCATGTTGTGCGAAGAATCATTTTAAATATAGTACAGCTTTCAATCTTGTCATTTGCGTTAATGATCCTACGAAAGTTGAGCCTGCCATATACTGGCTTACTGGACTGTGTTTGCCGCGAAATCTGACAGACAGTTCTTGCTACTGGGTCACCAGGTCAAATTGATGTGTTGTTCGGCTAGTTATGCCAGGAATCGTGTAGTTTGGAATGTATTTCGTACTAAATCTCGCAACGCGTAGAATAATGTATTAATGTCCCATCCGTCGTCATCCATGCTTTACCATAAATAGTTAAACATATGGTTTTTCATAAGAACATTTACTTTTCCGTCAAACACGTACAAGAAATGCTTGTTTTACAATGTCTCAGAAAGAAACGATGGAACAAGCTTAGTAGTGATGGGAGATGCTCCAAACAATGAGGTCGGATCACAGTGACCTTCAAGAGTAAAGGATCAGCTCAGATTAGATGATCCCGTATCATTTGGTATCATATAAATGGATGAGATATAATCTAAAAATTTTGGATTTAAATTAATTAAACAGATTAAAGCGGATTTAACGTTAAATAACAGACTTCCCTATCACTACTAGCTACATACGTATATCCATAAACCCATAGATCCCTGAGCGAATCTATCTTTCTCGAGCATCTTCCGGAGGTCTTGTCCACCCATTCTGAGTTCTATGGCTTTCATGACTTATCCACAGCGTTCTGATCAGTCCTGCATATGGGGGCACCGTGAGATGTACGGGTAAGGTTTTGGACCAGCCTTGTCATGTTTAAACCACCGTACCGCCTCGAAACTAATGCTGATCATCAATCCGTTTCATGATGACTTCCATTTATAGAATATGTTGATGATTTCCATCCCTCAGTGTAGTTGATTAAGAGTTCTTTTTATCTCAAGGGAATGTCTATAAAGTCTCTGTGTGTTTACAACTTAATTAAGGTTTTAAGTTGTAATTTAAATATTCTCATCCTCCCAATAACACCACTTTATCTCAGAGATAAACTCTTAAATGTGGAATAAATCAAACCTCCATCAAACCGTACCATGGCAATAAATTCATTAATATTCCATTTTGAAAAGCTACTCCCACCGACTCGCGCACAAACGAAACCGCGTAGTGCAATATTGCTGGTTTGACATCTTTTCTCTCACAAATCACAAATGAAATGCATCACACAAAACGCTTTCAGCTACTGACTGTGCCCTTGAATGCGATTGTTGAGAGCTGTTTTTAAATGCATCGAATGAATCGTATAGTCCTAATAGATGCAGATGAGTTGTGTGGATATTTTAAACGTTGGAACACTCATCTTGGATATACGGAGGCGAGTGATGAACGCTTTAAGGCGTAGATCAATAAAAATGTAGCCCGTTACATTTGTGGAATTGAACAGTAAAGGATAACAGTTTGTGTTTGATGTGTTGTTGTTTACACTGAATAATTAAATAATATTCGTCCCCTTCCACGTGGGAGGCAAAGCTAGGGCATCGATTATCAATTAACCTTCAAGATGGAGCTGCAGCGGTTAAGACATCGCGCGTAGAAAGTAATCGCAAGTAATAACGTAGTAGTTCCCTGTAAGACATCCACGCGTACGGAATAAGGAACGGATCTGTCTGCCAGCAAACACCGCTATTGCCGTTAGCAATGAGTCTCTTCTTCAACTCGGAAACGATGCGCTTCGAAGGTTCGATGCACGAACCGAAGCGAAATCGTAACGTATTTCTCGACGTAAAACCAATCCCGGACGATAATGGTACGATCGTGAATCCGACCACGGGACAGGTTAGACGCAATGCAGCTGTGTTTAACAATCGCGTTGGTTTTCCACCGATTACACCGAAGGAAGCGTTTGTGAATACGGCGACCACCGCCAGCCAAACGGTGAGCGGAATCGACCCCAAAAGGTTCGTGAGATGATGCTTAAATTCGATCTCTACCCTCCACAGAACATGGTGTACGAAAGTTCCAAACCGATCTACCTGGTGCTGCGTGCCATCGGAGTGTTTCCGTACACGCGGCTTCCATCGGGTGAGACTGCTTTCATCCTGGCCGGACCGTCCATGGTGTACTGTGTGATGTTTTTCCTTCTACTCACCGTGTACATCGTCTTCATTCTGCTCAATCGCATTGAAATCGTGCGCACGCTCGAGGGTCGCTTCGAGGAGTCCGTCATTGCGTACCTGTTCATCGTGAACATCCTGCCGATCCTGATCATACCGCTGATGTGGTACGAATCGCGCAAGGTCGTCTCGGTGGTGAATGGGTGGGTCGATTTCGAGACGGTCTACCACAAAACGTCGGGCCGTGCGTTGGAGCTGAAGCTGCGTACGAAGGCGCAGGTAGTTGCGATCCTGTTGCCGATCCTTTGCTCCCTCTCGGTCGTCATAACGCACGTGACGATGGTGGATTTTAAGTTGCTGCAGGTCATACCGTACTGCATTCTCGACACGATCACCTACATGATGGGTGGCTACTGGTATTTGGCGTGCGAAACGCTCAGCATTACGGCGAAGATCCTGGCGGAAGATTTCCAGCGTGCCCTTCGCCACGTGGGCCCGGCAGCTAAGGTGTCCGAGTATCGGTCGCTTTGGTTGCGCCTTAGCAAGCTGGCCCGTGATACGGGATTCTCGACGTGTTACACCTTCACCTTCATCTGTCTGTATCTGTTCTTCATCATAACGCTCTCGATCTATGGGCTGATGTCGCAGATATCGGACGGGTTTGGGGTGAAGGACATTGGACTCGCTGTAACAGCGTTCTGTAGCGTTGGGTTGCTGTTTTACATCTGCGACGAAGCGCATTATGCATCGTTTAACGTGCGTACCAACTTTCAGAAGAAGCTGCTAATGGTTGAGCTGAGCTGGATGAACACGGACGCACAGACCGAGATCAACATGTTTCTGCGTGCGACCGAGATGAACCCATCGAGCATTAATTTGGGCGGATTCTTTGACGTTAACCGCACGCTGTTTAAATCGGTAAGTCGAGGCAAGTTCTCTATTGCGGATGAGCTTAACTGTATCACCTGTTACAGCTGCTCGCAACGATGGTCACGTACTTGGTGGTGTTGCTCCAGTTCCAGATCAGCATTCCGGATGAACCGAGCGCCATGTTGATGCATAGCAACTCGTCACACTCTTAGGATGCCAATTCGGAAATGTCCTTTCTAGAAAGAAAAGAAAACGCTTGGTGCGTTAGTCGGTAGCAGTTTTTGGGCGAAAGATTTTACAGAATTCCAAATAAAATAGTGCTGTTTGTGTTGATTGATAGTACACCATACAAGAACTAACTATATGTCCTAACCACACGCACATCACATTTCATCTGAATGCGATGTATTTGAGTAACAGTACGGTCATCCACTCGATCGCTAACAGCCACACTGGCATATGGCTCATTATTCCAACTCGTTAAAAAGTACAGTAACTATCACCGATTGGGAGCAAACTTGATGTATCACCCCACTACGGTGGTGGTCTAGGTCCGCTTTGTGCAGGGAATACGCAAATGGTCACATTAACTGCATTCTACTTTTATGACGCACTCACACCGAGAAACGGAACGTCCGCCTGAATCGTGCTCCGAAAATGGTAAAGCTAGCTGATTAAAATCGGCAAAACTAGAACTCACCAAATGGACACCGCACCCTGGATAAGCAGCCGAACGGCAAAGGAACTGCAATGCTGTTTTGCACACTTTGTGACGTACAAGCTGGAGAACACGCGTTTTGCATTTTAAATCGTATACAGCGTTTTACAGATCGGGACACTTGGTAGGTGGTACGATCATTGACATCAAAAAAACATTGGTTCAGTCATATCAGGTTGTTTATAGACCGATAACCAAAATAATTTCAACTTTCTACTGGATCATATTACTTTAATGTGGAGACGTAATGATTTATTTTTGATCAACGAACAACATTCATCCATCATTCTTCTTCTTCTGTGGCTCTACAACCTCGAGAGGACTTGGCCGTGCCAGTTCTGGCTTCCATGACTTGAAGGTACCCCGCAACAGGATAGTCAGTCCTGCTTACGGGGGAACGGCCCGAATGGGATTCGAGCGTCGGTCCTTCATCCATCATTTTGGATGAACAATTTTACATCAACTAACGAATTACTGAAGACATCCAGAAGGTCATATCTGTCAAACCGATAAGCAAACCACAGACAATAGCAATATTTGGGACAAGTGCCGTCTTTGTTTTAGAGTTTCTGGGCTTACGAGTTGACAGAGCGTTTTACAGGTAGCTAAGAGTGAGAGTCTATGGAATCGTAGAAGAATCACCCAGGTGAAATACCTCTGAATATTCTCAATACTTGTACTGCATTCGATGCTAGATGTACTACAAGCAGCTAAAGCATGCTCTGTTAGCAGATCGGATTATTAAAATCTGATGTAGCGTGCACAATAAAACCCAAAATCCTGTTGACTCTCTGCGACATATGACCTCAAGATCACACAGCAAAAGCGAATCACACTAAAGAAAAATACTAGAAGGCCGGAAATGGGTGAGTGACACAGGGGAAAGAGTGGCAACACCAAAGAGTCAGTGGCGGATTAACCTATGGACGGAGTTGACGGCCGCCAGGGACCTCACCGGTTACGGGGGCCTCGTCGTTCAGCGCTAGACCTTTTGATAAAGGACTAAGGAGTCATAATGTTGGGGGGCTCAACTATCATCCCGCCGAAGCCTCCAAAGAGTGAATAAGTTCAGAAGAAGTACATAAATGACACAGAACATTTTGATGAGAATTACGGACTTCTTTGACAAACAGATCAAACAAAAGATGTTAGAGTACCATACCTTGAGGGATTCCAGACGGGCAGAATAAATTGCGACATGCAGGAGTTTTTGAGATCGTAGCAGTACTCAACGGGATTGACCCTTTAGCCAAGGAGATGACTATCCCACTACCGTATTACTAATACATAGTTTGGACAACCCGATCAGAAGCAGATCGTGACAAAGACTATCTTGGAAGATGGCCTTAAATTTTCGGAATGTAGTGGAAACTAAGCACATTATACTAGTAGAAATATTTCAGAAGGTCCAGTGACCGAGGCGATCGAATCCCATCTGGATCATTCTCGCGTAAAGAGAGACCAGCATAACCAAATGGGGCGTTAAGCCAAGAAGAAGCAGGAAGTTCTTCAGTGTAATAGACCTTATGGTAAGCCAGGATGTGGAATAGATGAGAACGTGTTCTCATACAGATGTTGGCTAATCAAAACGGAGTTCTAGTGACAAACCAAGTCTTCAAAACACTCCGACGAAGCGACATATCATTTTGCATCCCAAACAAAAATTCCCATTCCTCACTTACGTTAACGATCGTCGGAATTCTTCGAATATCTCTGTTCGTACGTCGTGTGCGATATTTGATGGCAGGTGCGCGCCCTCTTTCGTTACCTTCAGAGAGGTGTTGTTTGGCAACGGATTAGTAGCTGGTCAATGATAAACTCACGCCATTTCGCTTACCTGTCGGGTAATCGGTTCGCTCGCTCGGTTGTTTTTGTTTTGGTTCATCCTCTGCGCTGCGATGGATCAAATTCCTACACTGTTTGGGATAGGAATTTGCGGTACCATCCCGCTAAATGCGTCTAACAGCCCGGCCCCACAGTGTACGTGCTGGAGTTGCAATTTCCATGTGAAAATTACTCTAAAACAGCTCCAGGCAACCGGGTAACAACATTACGCCGCACTGGCACAAATCATTGCTAACCCTCCCCCAATAGTAGGCCGTGATGCGACGGCAACTCGCTGGTAACGCTGTAATGCTCTCGTAAGTAGGCTATGGGGGTGATCGTACATGCGGAATAATAATCCACCGTACAACCGTTTTGTACAAATTTATGTGAATTATCGGCAAGTGGCAACGATGTACGCTTTTGCATACTCTTACAAATTATGTTTTTTTTTTTTTT
>AXCM01007469.1:0-13698 GCA_000473375.1 Anopheles culicifacies | reverse complement strand
ATCATATCGGAAGCCACGCACGTGAAACAGCATGATAAGGATTCGGTGGGTTTTAAAATGTCGATTCTTATCGGGCCGGGGCTTTAGAGACAGTCGTTTTTCACTCGTACGCGCCGCACCCGTAATACGTCCTGCTAAGGAACGTGGCCCGACCCAGTTGACCCGACCGGAAATGACCGTTGCTTTGGTTTCATGCTATGCGGTACTTGGGGAGGATTTTTTTGTCCCTCCAACATTCCTATTTCGTTTTCACGCATCATAATGTCGTCGCAATCACGTCACTTAACACAGAGCGTACGATAGGAAATGGAAAAGGATGTTCTTGCTATTGTCGCAAAAAATGTAATGGATGTAGTTAATGTACAACTGGACATCAACAACTGCCCACGCTAGCCATAATCGTGATAAACTTTGGTGCTTTAAACCAAGCAAACGTGGCAATCCATTCGACAGACCTGGCGTCGCAGGGTGATGGCATTGTTATGGCTGATGACGTTCGTCCGTCGTCTTGAATGACGGTGGTCGTTATACGCTTTAGTGGGTACTCTTAGTTTTTCATTTTTTGCTAAGCTTTTCGCCAACCGTTTTGCCGATTCCCAAACGTTCCATCATCAAATCATTTCTAAACCGCACAAAAGGTTGCATGCTAAGCTGAGTTCAATTCTTGAATACAATAAAAAAGCTGGAAACAGAACCATTCTTCCCGTGTTATCCGTGATGTATAGGGAAACCTTCTGAATGGGTTTTAAGGTGTCGTTCAGTCATGACGTCACGATCAACGAGCAAACCGCTCCAGGGGGTTAGCCGAACGCTGGTTTCATTTCGCAAAACCGTTATCTGGTGTGAAATAATTTCCACCGTCTTTATTCATTCCCATACTACTCAAGTCTGTTCGTTGCCGATGTGAATGATGGTACAATATGCCTTTTTGCTCCATGCAAGAGTAGAAAGGGTTTTTTACGTCTACATTCTAGGCACGTCTTGTGGTAACTCGCAATCAGCTGTGGTCAGACACTGGAGGACTCAGGAAATCATGCCTTCTGTCTCGTACGGTTATAGAAAGCGATTGAAAGGGTACTGATGGAATGCACACGTAGAAGAATTTTATTTGTCTGATCTTGAGAACCTATGAAGAATGCTCTGTGCTCTTAAACACACTGGGATGAAATATTGCACAGGTTTGCATGAAAATGTACGGCTCAATCATTTATAAATAATCATTTTTATATTTTTAGGAATTTTTTAGCAATCGTGTAAATATGACAATGTATTTGGAGGACATCTTAAGTTATTTTCAATAAGAAGTTATAAAAGCCTACAATCGTTAATGTTAATTAGATAAATACTTTAAATTTATTAATTTATTACAGGAATTTGTACAGTTCATAACGTAATTATCAGGACAATTGTTAATATATAAAAAATTAATAAATAAATTCATGAATATAAATAAAATGATATTAATATATAAATAATATAAATCAATAGAACAAATTACGATAAATAATTCGACGAATACAAGAACAAAAATATAAATGATACATTTGCGCAAAATACGAAACTATCTACAAAATTAATTGTCTAAAACTTCATAAAACAACATGTTTTGAAATGTCTTTTCCCGTTTTTCTTAAAAAACAATTGGCCTTGTAGTTATGGTACCGATTGTATTATGAATTTATTTATGTGTATATTTAATATATTATAACGACTTTATAGACGTGACTATTTAAAAAAATATATTCTGCATTTTTTGTTTCCTATTTTTATATAAAACTTATTGCAATGCTGAGGTGATTATTTTATATTATTAAAATATTTAATTTTATTTATTTTCTTTCGATTGTTTAATCAACGACCATTTTTATTTGTTTTCCCCGTAAGCCCTCGTCGACTAGTTCCGACGCAACCGAAAACCATACAAGTCTCAAGAGGCATAACTTCAACATACATCATCATGAAAAAGCACCACCGTACGAATACCATTTCTCTCCTGCACAAAAGCCTACGGGCGCAAATATTACACTTCTTGTGTATCGTATGATCTTTCCGCACTAGTCCCTCGACCAGCCAGCCATTGATATTCATAGCAGTGTGCTGTTCGCGGTGGATTTGAATTTGCCTACGGGGTGTGAAGATTGTACTGAAGAGTCTCGCAAGATTGCCCTGCGGTTCGAAGCCCACGCGCTGCTTATGGAGACGCCCTGTACTTGACCCGCAGCCAAGCGAAACTACGAATGGAGGCGCCTGGTGCAGCACGTGCGCCCCGCCGATGGTGAACTAGCTTCTTAACCCGATCGCAAACACCAGCGGCAGTTTATGCCATCCTTTTGCTCGAGTGTTTGGCTAGGTTAACGGTACACACGCTTACACTCTGACCCAAGGGCGCATAAAATGGGAAAATAAAACAGATCCTTAGCCTTAGATCAGTGTAAACATAAACCAGCCGCAGCTGCATGGCAGGAAGCTTTCATTGGGATGGGTGTAAAATTGGTTTTTCTCCTTGCTACACGTTCAGTTATCCGGAGATGTATTTCGTACCACTCGACAGTAGCTTTCCTTTTGTTGCCGGAACAGAATTAAACACAATCCGTATCAAACACACACTCCAACAGCGTGGACGTCAACGAGTGGTTGATAGTTATAACGTCCATCTTACACCGTGTATGTCGTGTATGTTCGTATCTCACTTTGGTTGAGTTTTAAACATTCGTCCCGATCATCTCTTTCCAGGGTAGCGACGATTCGGCTGAAGTGAACGCTTTCGATGACATCAACTCATTGGTAAAGGTAAATATTGTGTAGTGCTCTCAAAAATATTACCATTTCTCAAGTGGAAAACATACCACTCTTATCATATTTCCCTTTCACACTCAATCAACTCGTCCATTACATGCATTTCATTTTAAAGTTGAAAGTTGATTGATTCCGTACTTCACTCCGCTCCATGTTTGACGTTCCGTAACTCCAGCATCTCTTTCGGCCACAGCTCAACAACCCTCATTTTGTTTTATTGCCTCCGATGAGTATTTCTTGGAACAAGGTACTCAAATAAGCATTTCCTGAAGTTTACTTGTCAACAGTACGAGTCCCCAGCCTACGCACAACACTTCGCAGAAGCTGGGATTCTACATTAAGCAGTTCATTTGAATATAAATAGCAAGTAAAGCAATATTTTCCTACGAAACACTTTGCACCAACACGACAATCTGCTGTACAGTTGTTTGTGGTCTTTATGCTGCTTTTTCGTTGCTTCTACAGACCCTCCTGAATACATTTTATTTTTTTTTAATCGCACACCCACGGTGGACATTTATATGCGTCCGGGTGCAAAGCGGTGCAAGGTAAAGTTCAGCTTTAAAAGGACCACTCCATGCCCCGACCAGCCGTTTGCAGTGGACGTTGATGAAGGATACGGTTTTATCAATTTGTTGTATCGTCAACTTATCATCACTTTTGCAGCTTCCACCGGACTGGGCGAACCGGACGCAACCCTCCCCGGCTAACCATTTGCAACCGGAAAGTGTGATCGATTTTTATCCGTTGTTAGATCGGCCGTGATTTTAACTTTTCTCGTTTTTTTTTTTTTTTGTTGTCACTCACAACAACTCCTTTTCGGTTTGTCGATTCGAGCAATTTTCTGCACCAACTTTACCGACACACGGATTCGGAGGTCTCCCGCATGCACATGACGTTTCATTAATTGAGTTCAAGCCAATTTCTGTTCCGGCAACGGCTCTGGGCGGGTCTGTGGCATACAGCTAGCTATGCTCGTATATTTTTTTTTAGGTGAAGCAATCATTTCATTGCTCCCCAGGGGGGCATGGTTTGACTTGAACGATGGTGAAACGTTCCGGAGGTGTTATGAATAAATAATTTGTCCATGCAGGAAACGGGTCTTCATGGCGCATGAGACTTCATTAGAATAATGTTGGTTTTGAAGGCATGAAGTGAGAGTTAGTTTTCAATTTATGCTGCTCTTATTTAGCTAAATATTCCATTCAAAGAGAATATTCCTTTTTTTTCATTTGACATTCATTTCGTTGCAAAAAGCTGCACAGTAATTATTGACTTAAACAAATTGTTGAGAAAAAAAATTAACATATTATAATAGTTAATATTTTACTGTAGATTAGAGGTCACTTTTTATCATTTGAAAGATTGGATACTGCTTCATAAATAATTAAACTGTCCCAAAGGATGCATGAATGGAACCCATCAGACGGAAGAGAATTACTTGCTTCAGGATGATTTGTGCAGCTCATCAAAAAAAGGGCCATTATGACATCTCTCCAATGCTTCTTGAGTGCAGTGAAAATAATCATGTATGAACTAGAGACTTGCAACGGTGAATATGAGGATGTAGCAGGAAAAATGACTCAGGGCAGACGATGTGATTGCGTTCGTAAAGTAGAATCTTCAGGAACAGATGTTGAAGAACGCTGGCTTTAGATTTAGGGTTTTTTTGCGTGAAATGAATTATTATGCATGATGAATGATGCAACTTTAACTACTCATATAAGCGGAGAATATAATAAAACGCTCCGTCAATTCAAAAGTTTGATTTCCAAATTCATCAGTTCCCAGGAAGGCTGTAGTATCAGCTTGTGCATAGCAGAATATCAATTATTTTCAATTATAATAGTTATTCTATTGAATGAACCACATAGATAGTAGTTTAATTTATTTTGCTTGTACTTTTTGCCAATTGATCAAAATAAATAAATTCAGAGAAATGTCAAATTTAACCCTGTACACATTCATACCAATTGTTATAGACAAACGAAAATATCACAAGCAAACCTTGTCAAGCCAAACGGTAATCAAATCGGTATTACCAAGACTTGTTTGAGTCGGCAAGTTTCATGTTTCGTCAACTTGCCACAATCTTTAAAGCTTAATTAAGTTTTAAGGCTGAAAAAAGCTTTAATTTCAAAATTTGACCGTCGCTCAACCAAAATTAACAGAAAATGTCGTATTATTTATAAAATAACTTAAAATAATAAAATAAGCAGGGGTGTCAAACTCAATAGAAGCCAACGTAAAATTAAAATTGTTTTGCTTTCTCGTGGTTAATTTATTTTGCATGTAATTATGTTGAACATTTCAACGTAATATTTTGTATGGTTATGCTGTGTTTAATACAACCGAAGAAATGTTGTAACAAGTTCCTTGAATTACGTTTCATACTAATTTGTATTTGTAAAAGTCATAGAATTCGTCCGACGGTCCTTTTTACACCCAAGTGGTGCAGCAATATAAAATATTGCATATGCAAGTTAATAAAAATAAAAACAAGGCATGCAAAACAAACACTTTTATTATATATAGAAAGAAACGTTTTGATTTGCTTATAGATAAATACTATCTCAATTTTATGTTGAGTTTTTTTATTTCAATTTATGAAAAAGAAAACATGATTTTACAATAAATTTATATTTTAAATTAATTTATACTTTCGAATATTTTAGAGAAGCTTTCGTTTCGAGAGAAGAGCGTTTCGAGCTAGAGAAAATGCTTTTGTTAAACTTGAATCCTCAAGCGGATAGCCTAACGGAAATGTCGTAATGCCAATTTGTCAAATTACAAGCTTTTTGCCAAGTTCTTGAGTTTAAGAATAGCGATGATTTTCTCAAAAATTAGGTACCTCATTGTACTGCTGTCCAAATGATTTATTTTGTCATTTAAAATGTGAGATATAAGATCGCTTCCCACATATCTATCTACCGATCTACCAACCTCTTTTCAAAATTCACTATTGAAGCTAATGTAAGGTATGTGAATGGATTACCTTCCAATAGGTTTTGAATATTGAGTATCTAAGTTCTATATATTCTTCATTTGGGAGACTTACGGCGTTAGATCCAATAGACATCATTTGAAGGGTTTGACCACTGGTGGTAAGCACAACCTTTCATTTCGCTTGAGGGCTCCAATATGTTTGAGTTGTTACTGAACATCGGAAAACGTTTTCCTCCTGCAATTCCTGGCCCACAAAACAAAGTAATTGCTCATTAATTTACGGTTTCCTCTCATTTACGCCTCACCGATCATCAACTGGCCGGGGGATAGCTTTCATTACCATGGTTTATCACTTCTAATGATGTATTTATTTTTCTTCTTTCTCTCTCCATCTCTCTCTTTCTCTTCTCTCAAGCGTGATGCAAACCAAGGCAAAGCTACCGAGACCTTATCATCGCTACCGCAAGCTTCCTTCAACTACATCAATTCTATTGTTGGTAGTGGTGTCATCGGTATCCCGTACGCACTGCACCGAGCAGGCTTTGGACTAGGACTTTTCCTGCTTGTAATTGTGGCTGTCATAACGGACTATTCCCTGATTTTAATGGTAAGTTTTAAGTGTATGTATTTCTCAGTGAGTTCCAACAAATGTGAGTTCCCCAATGTGTTATCGTTTTTCAAGTCATAATTACCAGAACTTCATTGTTTTCGTTATCGCTGCTTTTCACGAACGCCAGCATGTTTAATGTTGTGAATCGTCCTTCAAAAACTCAAGATGATATCATCAGTTATTGCTGAGGGTCTAAACATTCAATCATATGCGAATGTGTGAGTGTGCTCGCGTTTACGATCGGACCCGTATTCCTCTGTGGCAGGCGTTGTGTTTTTTTATCGCCATTTAGCTCATCGTCCCTACATCGTATCATAAGACACACCGCAACGCTTATAGCATGCTGGTTTTAATGCCAACTCACACTCCAGCATCCATCGCGATACGTCCACACCGACCGGTACGATGGCAAAAAGTTGAGCGAATATATATTCAATTCTTATCCATCAGGCTCACCAAAGTGATGGTTATTGGGCCGCATGTTTACAAATTCATAACCCACATCAAGATGCTGCTGGATAGGAACACAATGGGCAAGCCGCTCGTTTCGCTTTCCACGAACGGGGAACACCCGGGATGCTTGGTACGAAGTTTTCCTATCAGCACCGCACTAAAGATTTTCGAAAAACAAGCTGCGATTTTTTGGCTTATGATAAAATCAACGAAATGAACCGTCTAGCACAACAGCGTCGGGGAACGTGAATTGTTTGAAAGTAATAAATGAAAAAATGGGTACTTTTAAGTTTCTTTTAAATAAATTCACCTCGACAGTACAAAAAAGTGATGATTTAAGGCTGATTAAGGGAAAGATTTTATGTTTCGAAGCATGTGTTTTTATGCACAGATTAACTTGCGCTCACATAGCAACTTTGAAGCATAAAAATATGAAAATCTTACCGACAAGCTTTAAATACTCACTCCATCATCGTGATCAGCACTTTACCTGTGCAATATTTCGGCAACTTGCCCTCATAACACCCTGGAACACATTCACCTACTATATACCTGCCCGTTCAACAACTTTGCATACGTTGTTCCGGGAAATTGGGAGGAAAAAATAGCATTCCCATCCATGACACCACGAATCGGCAAACAGTGCTGCAATATTAGCATAATTTATTCAGCAACATAACGCGAACTCGGTGCCGAGGAAAGAAATAAACCAACCATTGAGAAAAATGTTACAGAATGGCTCTAACGGAAAGAAACGGTCGTTGCGACAGACGCTCGAGCAAACAAACAAAAAAAACGAACATAAATATCTGTTGTTGCACTTTTCCATCCCGCCATTGCTAGAATGGAGTTGTTTCGGTGGCAATGATTGCAATACTTGCCATGGTCAACGATGGACTGAATAAATGCACAAAATGGTTGGGAAATCTCATTTCCTAATGACACAATTCGCGTCCATTCCGAAGCATCTGCAACAAACTGAAAATAACAAATAAAAACAAACAAAACACTTGCCCACAAAACAGAAATAAAACCACCATGTTTCGCGTCATGTGAACCGGGAGACTGTATGGGGGGATCCATTTATTACGTAACGTGCAAATTGAGCAAAAATTACGAATGAAGTCGGGCGCATTTTTGAACCAATCCAGTGGGACTTTAAATACTCATTGATGCTGATAACATTTAATTCATTCTCGCAAGCCTTCAAATTTTCTTAAAACTTAAAAAATCCTGAACCTTAGCAATGAATAACGACGTCCTCTTTTTCTTTGAGCAATTTATTATTCTCAGTTTCCGGATTCATAATTACGACCTTCACGCCTCGTTTCGCTACTAAGGTATCCTCAGTAAGGAAGAAACTATAAAAGGTAGCATTGGTTGGTGACCATGGTGACCATTTTTCGTGAGCAGTCATCCACAGAAGAATCATGCGAGAGCATCATGCGGCGCGATAATCGATGATTTTTTTTAATAGCTGCCGAAATGCTTGTAAACTTACGCGTTACAATACTTACATGAGTTACCCAAGTACATCTTCACCAATTTGTTAGCCTCTTTCTCTAGGGAGAGGTGACTTCACCGTTAGAGATGTGCATAGTGAGTAAAAGTGAGTGAGTGAGTTCAAACATATCAAACGATGAGTAGAATTCACTCGTCACAACGAGTTTTACCGACTCTTTATTCTACTCACTCATGAGTGAGTACAAATAGACAGGAACCGATAAACGGACCTGTTGAAATAAAGAGGGAGGTAAAAGTGTTGGGGGGGGGCGGGGCGGTTCGTTGGCCGAGGAGACTGAGGCGCCGGTCTTCGAACGGACAGGACCGAGGTTCGAATCCCGGCCGTTCCCTCGTACGCAGGACTGACTATCCTGTTGCGGGTTCTTTCAAGTCACGGAAGCCAGAAATGGCAGGCCAAGACCTCTCGAGGTTGTAGAGCCAAAGAAGAAGAAGAAGAAAAGTGTTGGGGAGGTACCTAGTAATGTTTTCATTGCTACACGATCAGTCGTGTTCGTTACAACTCACTCCCAAACGTTATTTGTAATCGACTCACCTTGCCTACTTGTGCTCACTCATGAGAGAGTAAAAATGAGAAATCCACCATTTGAACGTAATGGGAAAGCCAACTTGCAATGGGTGTGTACATGTTTTAATAATTATTTCATGAGCTCTTTCATTATGCGTTGGCACGACTTCAAGAAGTTGTTATTCTGATATCTTGCCATTATATCCACGGACTCTATATTTTGCTTCTGCTTCTAAAACTAAATAAAAATTAAAATTATTCTAACACTTGTCAATAATCCAATATAGGAATCTATGATCCTGAAAGTTACAAAACATAAATCTTAAGACGGTATCTGTCAAACAATGCAGCAAATATCGATTGGTGATCAACTATCAGGTTGCATCATGCCGAAAGATTTATTTAGATCTGCTCGAATCTTTTGAGATGCTGTTACGGTAAATCACCGATAAAATGTTTATTCTTGACGATTTTCGATAAAAATATTATGAAAAACTCAAATAAATTTTTGAATGTATATTAATCCATTATTTCATCAAACTGATTTGGCTGAAGCCTGATTTAGCTCGCCAGTTTGTATGGAAAGCTAGCAGCGGATAAGTCGCCAAAACGACAAATCACATATAGAAAAACTAGCGGAAGGTACCATAGATTCCATAGCAGGGTACTTGTAGGATACAATTGAAATCCCATGTTTTATGAATATCTTATTATTTATAATAAAATTCAAAGGTAAGCCTAAAACCTAAATAAACGCTGGAACAAATTCCCTACTTCCCCTTTCAGCGTTACGTCATCAATGGATGTCCCCTTTGATAGCACGTAAGGAATCTTTTTGGTTTTACTCTTCCGTCGTCTATTTTTAACCAAACCCAGATCGCGAATGTACAAAGTTAGCCCACAATGAGATAATTTCAATCGAGACCCGGGTTTTTGCTTGTACTTCCTGTCCGCTCGAAACGGGAAAAACCAGAAGGTGAAAAACTTTTCTTCACACTTTTCTTGCGATAACTTTACGCTCGGAAATGTTACAACCGGTACCGACGGGTAAATGAAGACAAAAAAAAACACACCACTAAACGGTGATACTAACAACAGCTGGAAAGAAGAGGAAAAAAAACGCACACACAATGAATGGCAATCCGTGTGCAGGGAGCCACGCTAGTGAAGTGCTATTGTATCTCTTCCGAGAAACTTGCGTCAGTTTCGGTGCGATTACGAACCTTCCCCCCTGGGGGTAAGATTGCTCCCGTTTGAAGTGGCCACGGTTCTTGCAGATGGCCCCGCGGAGTTGACGACAAGAACAAAGAGAATGTTCACCCACACACACACACACACAAACACACCCAGAATGGTGCATTTTATTATGAACTTGAAGATGTTTAAAATGTAATTTGCGAGTTTGTTTCAGCCAGGTTCGCTCTTTCTTGTGCTTTGTGTACCTTTTTCCTGGAACGCCATGTGGAGGAGGAGACGATTTTATTCCTTCGCCAGAATAGATTAACCATAGCGAACACCGTGACAACCCGATTTACGACGGTACAAGTGAAGTGTCTTCCGCCCTCGCTCCTTACGTGAGTATGTATGCCAACACACCAAAAACACAGACGGTTTCAAGAAAAAAAAGGGCCACCGAGACGGGAAACCATGCAATCCATTAGCAAAGTGGCCACCTTAGCCCAACGACAAAGACGTGTTTAATTTACGGACAATTCCGTACGCAGCATTCCCTTTTTGCGTCCTCTGATGCAGAAACTGTACGGCATCAGCGCTGGCAAGTGGGCGTCGGTTTGCATTCGTTAAGATTGCTTTTTAATCGCATTATGGTGAGAGACGAAATTAGTGACGATTCGTCAGACATCCGACTGCTTCTAAGGAACGTTCAACAATGTTACTGCTTCGCTTTGAGGATCTTCCGTGGAAGAGCAGCGTGCAATACGCCAACACAAAACGCCTCTCTTACCGAGACGCTTTCAAAGACGAAACGATCCTCTTCAATGTATGGGTACGCTGTCTGTTGTTTTGTGCAATATTTTTGAATTAGAAACCACCTCACTTGTTCCTGCGGGAAAGCGAAATTTCCCCCCCGAAGCCACAGCAATCGCGTGTACACCATTTTCCCCACATCGGAATCACTGTACGCACGCAATCAATCTAGCCAGTGGGTTTTGCTGGCCAAAGAACAACCAATACTCCGACGCCTTTTTGGGGAGGTTGAAAAGAAACTCCATTCCAAACCCCCACATCCGTCTCCCACACGCCTTCAGTCAAGTTGTTTTCCTTTTATGAATGAATAATCTATGAAGAGAGTGTGTGGGCGAAGCGTTTCGTATCACACACACACACAGTAGAAGGCGTGCCTACAGCTAGTGAAGATGCATCACTATTTCGTTGTTCCCGATGCAAATGCTTCCAGCCAGACGGGCAGCACCGGCCTACACGGCACTGTTGCTTTTGTGTGGTTTTCATTCTTCGTCAACGAGTCATGCGTCCCACAAGCCACATCGTTTGAGCTAAAACAAAGAATGTGTTTTTTGATAAACTTACTAAACCTTTCAACACACACACACACACACGCTTTCACCACTCTCGGTTGGCTGCTTAAAGCCGTATGGATCCTTACGAGAACTCATCCCAGCTCAGCAATGAACTATTACGGCAGCGAAACGATGTCGGTGACCCTGTTGCACATTTTGTCCCGAAACCGGTCCCGGTACGGGGAGATTAATAGTTCGGATATGGAGCGAGATTTCACTGGAAATAGGTTTAAACGATAGCATCGTTCAGGTCGGTGCGGGTTGTACTACTATCCGGGACCAAGTGTGCGGAACCATTGCAGCTCTATTAACTCGAGCAGCCCATTGTTTGGCGAGTATTAAAATTAATGCACGTGCAGTCGTTTAAGGTTATTTATAGTAGAGGCAAAGAGGGGCACATGCTTTAATAAAGTTAAACGATAATGGGAAAGCTTACAACTGCTTGATAACGTTATTCGCATTAAGTTTAAATTATGTTTAAAAGCGAGAGCTATAATTCGAGTAATTAAATATTAAATATGTACTGTAGTGGGCATTTTAATAATGTTGCTTTAATAGCTACAGAAATTGTAACTTCCTCCTACAAATCAACTATAAAAACACGCTAGAAAGTAAACATTTTTCGAATCTAAAATTTGGAAAATTGGGTAGAAAATTAAGTGACATTTTTCCTAATGGTCCTAATGGGAATTCAAATATATTGTTATATGTGTTTTCACTGTATGTGCTTTAATTCAATCAAAATTTTTCAAATAGAGCAACAGCAGAGTTGGTGGAACGTCCATTTACTACGTAAAGTGGTCGTTAAAATTTGTGTTATATAGCATTCAATAGGGTAGGGGCGGCCCGGTGAGAGATTGTATCGGCGCCGAGCTCTCACTCCACGGACCGGACCATCCCCCCGTAGTGTGGACTGCCAAATCCCATCCGGACCATCCCCCCGTAGTGTGGACTGCCTTTCCCACTACGTGGTATAAATACATCCCCCCGTAGTGTGGACTGCCTTTCCCACTACGTGGTATAAATAAGCCTCGCAAGCCAGAAAGGGCAGGCATGACCGAATAGGTCGTTATGCCAAAGAAGAAAGAGAAGCATTCAATAAAATGCTGTCCTAATTGTGAAGAAAATTTCACATTTCATGTAAATTTCTTGCTCTCATGGGTTGATAACATTTGATAGCTTTGACAGTTAATGGATTTACGTATACGTACTGATAGCATCATATAAAGTTACAACCTCTAAACAGCAGAAGTGGCTATAAAATACAGCCTACAGGACCTATGTCGTCTTTCCAATGAATTTGTCAAAACGGTGAAAGAAATACAAGAAATGACAAGAAAAGCATTGTTCTACATAAATCCAACCTGATCTGGGTAGAAAGCTGTTAATGGATGATATCGATTGTATGAGTGAAGCGTGATTTATGCTTTCCTCTTAGGTGATAAACCGTAATGAATTTTCTGACTACGATCCCGAAGCAAATAGGGAAATGGGACTTGGTCAAGGTAATCTCCAAGGTTACCAGAAATATTGGACGAACTAGTGACTCCGTCGTTGCAAATGATAGAGGCACCGGGCTTTTCATATGACAAAATCGGTTCTAAATCAAGACCGGACTGAATATGACGTATTTCCATTATACATCCAAATACACACATTGCTTTATATTTGTAGAATAAAAGACCCTTAAGTAATTATCTGGTATCAATGCTACTGGCGTTGGCCATGAACAATCCAAAATTCCATCCAGACCGTTCACAAAACCGAGTATCCGAGAAATGGCAAGTCAAAAGTTCCCTTGAGTTGTAGTGCCAAAACCGAAGAATAAATGGTCAAAATAATTCATTTTATCTTTTGCATTTGCCTTTGCTAAGGTTTTGACCAACTGGAGCAAGGTCATTTGAAAGTTCTGAACTTTTTTTTTACCAAAGGTCTCATTATGGCCGTAAGTGAAAATATAAAAATATGGGAATATAAAACCCAAGTTCAATCGAATAGATTAATTTCTTATAGAGAAAAAGCGGGGCGGCCCAGTGGGCCTTCACACCACGGACCAGGGTTCAAATCCCATTCGGATCGTCCCCCCGTAGCATGGACTGACTGACCTGCTATGGTACCTGGTAATTTACGGCCAGGCCGTGATACAAGAACAAACAAATATAGAGAAAAGGCAGTAACATAATGTTATGCAATGCTTACGTGAAGAGTATGTTCCCACAAATAGGGAATTCGACTATTAAGTGCACATGTTAGAATTCTAATTTGTATAACTCTTTATACTTAAATGTTAAACTATCATCGCTGAGTAAATCCGAGTAAAGGTGCCC
>AXCM01007468.1:0-14134 GCA_000473375.1 Anopheles culicifacies | reverse complement strand
AAAAAGTGTACACTTTGAAACGTCAAAATAACAGACCCCGAATGGTGTGACCAACCAGTAAAAGTGTTACAGACATCGATTCTTCTGCGATAATGTCCATAGCAGAGCTATTCGCGGTTGGCATATCTATCACGACCTCTTGAGATATAACCCCGAAAGATGTCCCACACTATCACCAAGCGCCGGTTTTTAGAAACATCAAACCAAACACGTTTACTGCAGCTGCGAAACAGGTTCGCCTTTCGAAAGTAGCAAAAATGCTGCAACTTTCTTTACCTTTTTGTGTGTGTGTGTGCGCGTGTGTCTAAATATTTTAGGACACAAACAAAAGAATGTCAGTGGAAAAAGGGCGGTCAACCGCGGGCAGGAAGATGAGTTATCCGTCGATGATAGGAACATTTACCCGCATCGTCAGGTTTTGAACACGAAAACGATGCCACCGTGCTGATGCGGTCAAAGTAAAAGTGACCTGTTCCTATCTTAGCACTGCGAAACCGGCACCCACGATGAATGACCCGCTTAATCGGCCCTTAATCTGCCCATCAAAGAAAGTAAATAATTCATCTCCCTTGCTTCCCCAGACCCAGATGCCGACGGTCCCAGTTTATCTCGCTGGTGTGGCTGAGAATTATGGTGCTTAGGATTAGCGTGTGTTTTTAATGAATGCATTTTCGATAAACCTTTTATGTTCATTTTGTGCTTGTGCTTTTAGTACAAGCGCCGAGTGGTGACCTTTCCTCCTCGGCCGTTAGGTGACGATCGCGCTATGTACGTTTCGTGATAATTCGAGATAGAAGTAGGGAACGGTTTAGTTAGATTGCTTTTGGAACGTTATGCTTTCTAACTTAGCTCATTCTGATACAGTAAATGGAATAATAATATTTTTAAACCCTAAAAACACAAAAATTTATATATTCAAGCCAAACTAATGGTTAGTTGACTTGATTATATTATATCTTCATTTTCGTTTTGTAATTTTGAAAGTTTCGTTTAACATGGCCTAAGTATTTGTCGTAAATAAGATATATATTTTATCACCCCTGAAAAAGCAAGCTCTTCTCTCTCTCTCTCCCTGAAGGGTGTCCCACTGGGTATGGTTTTTCTCAGCGGGAAGAAACAGTGATTTTAATTTAGTGTCTTCCTCCCTCTTAGTATAAAGGCGGAAGCATCCCATACCAGTGAAAAGCGATAAAGATGATCTTTCGGCTCTCTGGTCTGGGAACAGCGCTGCAATGATTGAGTAGCGTCATTATCCCCTTATGGCAACCGCGATCCTCAGCGCTTTATCGTTGGCTTTTGCCTCTAAATGCGCCTATAAACTGCTTCCGTTCTACGATGCATCTTTGAAGTGTTAGAGAGCATAAAACAAAACCTAGCCGTCAACCAGTACGTAAGAATGATCCTCTATGAGAACATATTTTGAATAGAAGGAAGCTAGAAACAGAAAGAAAGCAAATAAACTAGCCATTTGTGCATGAGAGATGTATCAAGATAAAATAGGAAAGAACCCAATCAAGCCGTTTATTTGAAGTTTTTAAGGCATATGGTAATCATTTTAAACAATTCTTTCTAACGAAAAAAAAACGCCCTGCTAAACGAAAACAAAATGAGCTTCGTACGATGATTCGCACCGTCATGCAAAGTGCTCTGCGGCCAAACACTGCGCAAACGTCGTAATAAAATTAGAACGTCGGTGTTAAATCATCGCAGCTCATCGGGTCGCCTTAAGATTGTTTCGGTGTGCCCATTTTCCAGACGTTCTTTTTATGGAGGGCCACGGTACTGGCGGCTACACGGGGAAGCACACGTTCAGCAAGTACCGAGGCTCACCGAAACCTGCTCTTTTACTTCACATTTTCACACACACACACACACACACTTGTTTTCCGGCAGCGTTAGAGAGAAAACCATGTTCGGGGGAAAAACTTTTATGGATGTGTGTAATGGTTTATTAAAAATGTTTCGTGTTCGCAGCTGTTAAGCTGTCTGCTGGTGAAAGTACTGAACAAGGCAACTTGCATGTGTGTGTTTATGTAGAATTTAGTATCGTTCATCGCCAACGGGATGAGCCGGTATCGCGGAAGATCAACATTAAGCCTTGAATGGAATTGGTTGTAATTGCTGAAGGAAGGAGCACTTGGGGCGACAAAGTGCGTGAGAAAAACAGCGTTGTTTTTCTTTCTTCTACTGCCTGTACACTTAACACGTACCGGGCTGAACTTTGTTGAGACACATAGCGCACAATACCGCTAGACTGTCGAAGGTCAAATCAAGAAAGGATTTTTATGATTCTATTAAATGCACATGCCTTAGACGGAAGCCAGCGGGCAGACTGACAAGACAGACGTGTCCTGAACAGAATTTATGACTAATTTTACGAAACCCGCTCGCACGAAACTCGCACACGCACACTTGCCCTCATAAATTATGTTTTGAAGAAGAATATTTATCCAGCCGATGAGTGGTGCACGTTGTGCTGGCAGCACTGTTTTATTAGTGGAAAAATTGGTTGCGAACCTCTGTACGGTTTCGAACGTTAAATTTTGCAAACTGCATATTAAAAGCAAAAGTGGTTTAATTAAATAAATTACGTTTTAAAATAGCTATGTTTGTTTTGCTGTATGATAATTTTATGGAGGAATTTCCCAACATCTCTAACACTAACCTCATTGGTATGTCAAAATTTTAATTTAAGTCACTCATGGTTGTGGCCGTTCTTTCCAAAGAACAACAAAAAAAAACAATTATCCTAGTGGGCAACCTCGATGAACATAGCGTAACAGCGAACAAATGTGGGTCGATAAAAGAAAGCGCCTTAGATAGACACTCCCAGGATGCGCCAAACGTACCGTGCCGTGTGTGTGTGGCCTATGTGTTTAGTGAAAGATGAATAAATTAATGTCATGTTTGGACTGCTGTATAGAGGAGCACCACCTCCTCTGCTCCAATGTACACCTCACCAAACAAACCGGAAACGGTCCGAGGGAAGGGAGTCGTTCGGTCAAAATCGGCAGCATCCGGTCTGTTTGAGAAATCGGCCCCAACTGCTGACTGCTGTAGGGAGCGGTTCTGCACATCACCACCCTTCATTTGTTTCCGCCATCCTTAACAATAAAAACCACTAGAATTCGTTCCAGGCCACCACCACGCCATCCACCAAACTGCACCTACTACGTACACTTCTCGGCTACACACTCGGCAGCACACACTATCGAGCATGAATTAAAGATGAGATGAAAATAGAACCGAAACTCCCAGTATGTGTGTTTGTGTGTGTGTGGGATGAGAGGGTATATGTATCATCTGTACGTGTGCTATCGTTTTGGCCCCAACCATGTCCAGCCGTTTGGTGGTGGCACTGGCCAAGAATCTTGGAGAAATGGGGAAGATTGGAACCATTTCGGTATGATGTTTCCCGCGGATGCCACAGTCATGCATTTTGTTTGTGAAAAGAAATGGAAATGAAAAATAAAAAGCCAAAAAAAAAGTAGAAGATCGATTTACAAAGTGTAAAAGAGAAACCGGACGCCAGAAGAAAATAGGAGGAGGGAGTGTATGACAGAGAACCGTCGTCACACTTCATTTAGCGAATGGGAAGTTTGTACCATTTATGTCCCGATTGGCACTACTCACTCGTCCGTATTTTGGTGGGAATGTGCTCTTCTGCTTCCTGCTGTCAGTTCTCAGTTAAAAGAACTTCCCATTTCGCAACTCTCACCACTCTGGGCGAATTCGTGCAGTGATAAAGGATGATGGTTGCTGCGGCGGAAATGGGTTGAATATTAAAACTAGCCGCAATAAAAACATACCAAACTGTGGATGTTGCGTTGTGCCGGTTGCAAGGCTGAAATGTTTGGAGCCTTTTGGATTAACCATTTTCAAGGTTAGGTTGGGTGCCGCATTTCCGGAAAACGTGCTTTTTTCCGCTGGGTTCCCCTGGATATCGTAATATCCTTGGCAGTTGTCATTGTTACTTGGTTCTTGTCATTTCTTCGATGCGGGAAATGTGTGCACCGCATTCAAACGATTTCAATTACGCTTTCAATGCAGCGGTATGTTGGCGTATAAGTTATAAATATTAATACAGACACTCAAATTGTGTAACGTCTGTTTCAAAAATGTCTAAATTAGAATTGAGATGTTTGTCAGTCGTACACCGAAGAGGGATACAATTGTGAACTGGGCTCCTAAAAGCACAATGTTCAATTCATAATTTGAATTGTTTGAATATTTAAAAACCAACAGTAAAGTTCATTGGAGTGGTTGAACTTTAAACCTATCAACATGCAACATTATTCAGCAAAATTGTGCAAACTCTACGTCTTTCGAAATCTTTACATCTGAAAAACAAAATTCTGTCTCCAGAAGAAGAATGTAGAAATGTCTGCTAGCGTCTTACAAAGGTATGAGGTGTAGCAGAGGACTATTTTGGACTAAAGTTTGTTTTTTCCTCTTCTTTCACGAGCTAATGTACTCTCGACTATACTCCATGAATAAAACAATACACGGCACATTAAGAGAACTTTTATCTCACTCTCGAACGTACGCAACGAAGACAGATAATTCCATATTATCCGCATTGGCAGCGAAACCAACATTGAAGCTGCTTTTAAAATTTGCTTCATCCACAAATGACGATGTGCCATGTCGTGTGCCAACAAAGCAAACCTCTGTACACGACGCCATCCAGCTCGCTCTGTTGTAGAACAGTTCTTCGCTACGAATGAACTCATCCTGATCATATGGACCAAGAGAGAGAGAGAGCGAGAGGAAGAACAGAGACTATTGAAGGTGTAGGAAAAGGGTTTGGATGCTGCAGACGGTGCAGATATATTTCCTCTGCCAAGGAGCATTAGCAAATACAAAACTTTTCTTTCGAGTGTTTACCTGTGAGATTTAAATTGTAAAGCGAAACGTTTTCGCTCAATACGTCCACTAAAAGCGTATCAAAAATGTTTTTCCCCATATAATTCCCTCCGGACGGAGGTGAAAATCGTTAACTCTTAAACCACAAACAAACAAAAATGTGCTTCGCAAAAAAGTTTACCAAAATTGTTGACTTGTATACGAGTAGTTGCAAACTGTCGTAGGGAAAAAGAAAACTCCAAAATGTTGCTTATGTAAAAGTGCAAAAAAACCCACTTGCTTTTGGCATTGAAAGCTTTCATATTCATATATCTTTCTCGCTGTTGTTTGGTGTCACTCTGTCTACGCATATAATTTCCGTCCACCCAGTACGGGACACGAAACCGGGAACGGTTACGGAACGATGCTTTGATACATTTTTGTTTTAACAGCGATGCGGTGTGGTATTGGTTTTACGTTTTATATATCTTATGGTTTTTATGTATCTTTTTTCTTTCGTTCTCACAAGCTGCCTTTGAAAGTAAGTATATTGTATTTGCGCTTTTTTATTATGAATGTCCTTTTCGTCGTACCCTATTGCGTGCTCGTAGGAAGGAACGCTAGAATTGGAATGTGCTTTGCTTATGCTTTTTGCACTTTATGCTTCTTACACTACAAACTTTCACTGCATCGGTTGTAGATTAGCTGTTGTAGTTATATCTATGTTGTTCTTAGTGTGTACTTTTATTAATTTTATCTATTTTTTTAAATCACTCTTAAGAAATGGTCTTGATTAAACGAGAATTCCAAATTTGTTAGGATTCTTATGATTTACCCGATGTACTTGATGTAATCAATGTTAAATAAGTGTCTACCAGGTGCATCAGAACAACAATCCCATGCAGCTTTTTTTCCCGTGCGGCCACACAGATGTGGAAGCAAGAGTAAAGCAGGAGAAAATATCAACCATGTTCAAGAACGAATCCCGTTTCTCCCACCGACGTATGTTGCGCCAGGTGCCTTTTAAAGTCTGTATCCGTTGGGGAGCTTTCGGACGGGAACTCCCGAGGTTCATATTTCTCTCACTGTTTCGCGGTTTCCTATGCGTCTAATTTCCACCTCTTGTGCACGACACGGCAACTCGTGAGAAGAGGGAATCCGTTATTTCGGTGAGGGGTGATGGATAAATTAAAGCGGTTGTAGGAGGCAGCAGAAGAGAAAGAGCTAGCGCGAAAGGGTCACCGTCTCGAAGTTCCTCACGTTTGTCGCACGTGAAATTCCCAAACTTCCCCTTATTTTCTTTTTCGTTCCATCTCTTTCCTCGGTAACCTGCTGTATAGGGTTTTCTGGCCTCTTTGCTTACCCACGGAAGGAAAGATGGCGGATGATACTATGATGGTGGGGATCTGTAACCCTTTAATGCTCAAATGCCCGTTATTCAGACGAGTATAAGAGGAGTTTTAAGAGTGAGCTTGTATGTGATAAGGAAATGTGTAACCAATTAACCGTGCAAATAGTTCGTACTAGAAAAGAAACATCCAGAAAAATATAATTTTTATTTGTCAAAAACGAAAGCTCCTCCGAAAGAGAGAGATACATTGAGGTTTCCAGAGAAATTCGTGCTCGCTCCAAAGTTGAGCTAAGATTGCTGAATGGTTGTTGTGATGCTTTCCGTTTTCTTCTCTTACCATTCAGCCTCCTCGGCTTATCCCACACACCTGCGTGTGGAATGGAACAAGAAAAACCTTCCCACTCTCAAACACACACAAACACAGGCACTGACCAGCCCTGATGAGCCCTTCCACAGCCGCGCGATCTCCGTGCATTCGTGGCGATGGATTGGTGCCGCCATGCATTTTGGAATGGTTTTTCAGCGCGTTCGGTTGTGTTTACGATCATTGCTGTTTACTGCGATCGTCGTCGTAGCGATGTTGTGATCGTTGGTTGGTTTTGTTTATGTTTTTCGAGCAGTTTACGTACACCGGCGCGGTCAGCAGTTTGCAAGCGTTCTACTTAAAAGCACACGGGGAAAGTGGAAAATAATTCAAATCGTGATCAATTTACGGCGCAATCCTTCATTTTGATCGACATGTGTTGGATCGTGTGCTAGCAGTGGCTACCTCGTACGCTCGTTGGTTGTGGTTCCATTAGAATGTCACGGCAATTGGCTGCGATAGATCGGTTGATAAAGTATCCCAGACAAGGTGCCTAGTGTGGAGAAACGGCACAATAAAAACAGTGGCCGCAATCTATCAAGCGCGATATCTATCAATGAACAGCTGATCATTGATTTGACAGCTAATGTAAATGTGACAGGAAGATCTTCGATGGGCTTGAATGTATGATACCAGATACTAAAAGCTTCGCCTTCCGTTGGTGAAAAGTGCTTCTAATTAAGAAATGTACTAAATATTTCTCTTTCCATGTTCAGTTCTAACGCAATTTTAATTGCGCAGTGAAGGAAGATAACTGAACTTATTTAGCCATTTCCGTGCGCGCTATTTCCGGTTTATTGTTAACCGAGTGACCCGTTAGCGTTACAAAACGATTCGCGCATTCGTTGACATAATTCCTAGCTAACAACCCGTCCCAACAGTGGGCCAGAAACAGCTGACTGATTGCACGCTGTTGAATCTGCTAGCAGCTAGCTATAGAACGTACCCTGTGTCCTGTATGGAATGTGGATAAATTGCGTTTTGTTGTTCTGTTAAAAATGTTGCCGATGATGTGTGGGCTTATTTTCCGTAAGAATTGCCGGTGATTATCTACTGTAAGCGAATAGTGAGTGAAATGAAGAGGAACCTCGTTATATGTGAAAAATTACTCGCAAACCGAGACATAGGAAATGTACCGAAGGTAGCAAACCGAGCAACAAGTGGCACAACTGGCAATTGAACGAGCGTAGCGTGTAACTGTAGTGTGTACCAGCAAGCGAATTCCAGTTTTATCTAAACATCTACTCATCTGTTGTTTTGGGGAACGAACAGTACCAACAAACGGAAGAATCGATGTTGATTTTTTACTATGTTGAGGTATGTACTTATTCGATTGAATGTTGAGGTATTCGAGAGCGTTTAAACTGAAAGCATAATTAGGATGGCGGACACTTGATGTCAAATTCATTTCATGTTCCTTTTTATTCTTGCATTTACGAGTATTTTTTCTTTGGCCTTTAAATATTGTTGTGCGATGTCTTACAAGTATGTCAATAACATAACTAACATTTTTAAAGCTTTATTTACAACGTGCACATTTCACAAGAGCATCTTAAAAATTAATCAAATAATTTTGAGAAGTTAAATAAACACGCTGAACTTATGATGAGTTAATTCAAAGGAGAAGAGTGACTACAAGGAGTCGAATCGTTTAACTACTTTCGAATCATTCTTTAGAATGCCGGAAGAAATAGAGAGAAAAAGCCGCTCTCTGCTTTTTGTATGTATTCCTCGAACTGAGGAGTAATCTTTGCATTTATTTCCGGAATTGAACTCACTCGTCCAGTCACGGAATAATATTTTTTAGTTATTCTACTTTCTTCTAGTAAATAGCCTGAGGAATTCTAAGTAATAACCGATGCTCAATAAATAACTAAACTCTTCTGTTAACTTGCGCTAGATCCTTGCGAAACTTGCATGTCACTTGACAGAGAGCATAAATATTCCCACCATGTTAACATAGCTCACATTCAATTCTTGACCAACTGCGTGCCAAAAGTAGGAATTCATGCTATAGCGAGCATGCGTATATGCTTACTACGTGATCGAATCCAAACATTGTGCATATTCGTCTGACTCACACATCATAATTTGCCGCTATTTGCTGTCAAGCTTGACATTTCCACAACATGCGTTTTTGTGTAAGCCGACACACGATTGGCATGAAAATGGCGTCAAATGGCTAATTTGTCACCCTTACCCGACGGTACACACATTCCGATCGCAAATACGTACTCAACAAACAACAAACTTGCCCTATCGGTTGGTTTCCCAACAGCTTTAAATTTGTCCAGCTCGGAGGACGGTATTGCGTCTGCAAGTTATGATTTGTTGCGTGTGGGGAAGATGTTGTCACCTTGAGTGCCATAATCCGAACTTAAAAGTGGCATGCATTTTTTTTTTCTCACCGCTACTGTTGTTTCCTGCATGTGTGAGGTGCTTTTGTATAAGCCAAATGTATAAGCAAACGCATGTGGCGCTATTCGAGAAGGTGGTGTTTCAATTGTAATTGATATGGGGCTGCCTCCCGATTCCAGAAGCCCTGCTACTTCTCGGTCGTCAGTCTGGTTTTTCCATTAAACTTCCTTGTGAAACTGATGTCAACTGCAAAGTGAATCGTATTTCATTGATTGTAATGGATCTTTCACTGGTACTATTGGAAGAGAAGACGTCATTTATTGGAAGAAAGACGTAGTGTAAGGGTGTTAGTTTATGTAAAATCTATACAATACGAGCTTCCTTTTAAATTGCCGTCGAACAAGCAGGATTTAGCAACATCCTGCCAAATCCTGATCGGGTATATTTTTAACCAATTTCTCGTGAACTCTTCTTTGGCCTCAATTCATGTCAAGCGAATGATGCGGTTGGTCGAATTTTTAGTAGTGGCATCTTTATGAACAGCTCCGTCATAAATTTGCCAACCCCACCCATGGTTTAGATTCCCCCCACCCACGATTAGAAAAGATGAAAATTGCTCAAAAGAAAGGGTAGATACAAAATGAAATATTATATCATGTGTCAAGTGTTTACGGTCTACATCCAGCATGATTAAATAACACTAAACAGCAGCAATAACAAAACAAAACAAAAACGGAAAACATAAGGCGTTCGTCTGTGTGCGCTGTTTGAAGACACGGTCAAGCTCAACCATGCTCAGGTACTGGGGATTAAGTTAATCGTTTTTATTATTATCTTGTGTAGCTGTTTGCCGAAAAGTTTTACACCCGGTTTTCTAGCATTTTACTATGATAAATGTTTATTTTATCAACCCTTTGTTCTGCCCGTTAATGTTGTGCAGAAATGTTGCTCTCGTTTTTCTTTCCCCAATTCGAACGACTCGCTTTTAGCACTCGTTTGCTAATCGAATAAATCACACCCTTCTTGGCCGGTGTCCCACCATGAATATTTAAACCCCTTAATATTAATTATTCTCTCTGTATGTGCGCACCACCCCGGTTCAATGGAACAGAGGGAAATGGGCGAAAAATCTCGCGTCGGAACTGCTCGTCTCTCCACGTTCGCAGGCATGGAAACAAAGAGGCAAACAAATCCACACAGTGCAATAACACTTCGGTAACACTTGAATTGTTCAATCTTTACCGGTTCACGCTTGATTGCTTGGTCAAGGGCACGGTTCGAGAAGAAAACTCATCGCATCGGTCCGCCCGGTAGGAGAGGAGGAGGAACCCCGTTGACAGTGACGACGACGATAAACAGTCGAGTTTTGTGATTTCAAAAGCAAACTGAAATTTGACCTTTTTTTACGTACCTCATCGAGAGGAACGGAAAATGACACGCGGTTTGGGGCGAAGTGTGTAGTGAGACCAATCATCCGCCCGTGAAAAACTGCCGTCGGTGAACAAATAACGGTGATCGGTGAGTTTGCTATGTTCTTGATGGCTTGTTTTTTTCTTCTAAATTTTGTGGTTGGTTTGATTTCGAATCGTTTTACGGTTCCGATTGATCGAGTATTGCCACACACACACACACAGCTGTTGACCACGAACCGTTCTGTTTTACACTAGAAGCGGAGCAGTGTATTTGATCGTTCGCCACTCCCTCCGCCTGCCATCTTCTGCTTTTCACTAACTTCTGGGGATGTTCAGCAGACAGAAACGAATGAGAAGACGTGGGACGTGTTGATGGTTCATTCTGATCCTCCCAATAGTTGGGGAAGAGCGAATGATTTCGACAGTCTTTTAATCGATGCTTGGCTAAAAATAATGTTTGAATTACGAACGCACACAAATATTTATATCAATTTCCATTTAAACTATTCTGCCCAACCACTACATCAGTCACTCGAAAAGGAAATTTAAGATTTATGTTATTCTCCTTTCTAATGACTTTGAAAAGGTAAGTTGCGAAATAAATCCACGATAGTGTTTCTTCGGTTGTAAAGAAACTGTGGTGGATTGCTCTCGGGGTAAATGTTGAAAATTTAAAGCATTCAATGCTGTTCTGTACCACCCCCTTCATAAAAGCCCAGACTCGAGAGGCCAAAGACGACGGCACACCGCCCTAGACGAGTGGCGTAATCGTGATGGGAATGATAATAGATGGTAAAGTTACCGTTCTCGGTCGCGTGTGAGAGAAAAGTCGCTGCCAGAATGTACTGTTTGGGGAATGATGATGTCAAGAAACTTTCCTTTAGCAAGAAAACCTACCCCCGTCCCCCATCGACGGCAGCATTAACGAGGCCAGTGTAGGACGCTGTAGGAGGAAAGCTAAGGCTCCCGTAATTGAAACTAGAATATGCATAAGAGTTCTCTTGTTCTCAGCCGCTCTTTCTCTCGCGCTTTTGCTTTGAAAGAGCCGTGTATTTTCCGCCCGATGCCACATTTTCCATTTTACAAACCCACCCGATGGGTTTCTATTCTTTCACCTCTAGCGGTTCCAGTTATAATGAGGTACTCGTTAAAGCGGAAGAAAACCTTCATGTTAGGTAGCTCATGTGAAAAGGTACACCTTACGGTTCATCTGGAGTTAGCACACACACAAAAAAAGTCAGTACGGTGGAAAAGTTTAATGTAGCATTTGTAGTTAGTGCATGAGATAGCAATTACATCAAGTCACAGTCGGAGGAAGCGTGTTAAGTTTGCTAATGCGCACATAGAAGGGATTTGTTTTATTGTTAATCAAAATAATCATTTCTTTTTTTTATTTCCAACAATAATAATAAGGCTATTCTTTGCGGCTAAAGCATACATAATGCACACTTGCAATCGTTGCAAGCTTAAGAGGAAGAAGAAAAAGAAACTGCATTTATTAAGCGAGCTTCGCGACGAAACGAGTGCATCCCACGCCAATCCAATCGAAGCGACACACAATCGCTTTCAATTTCACTTTCAAACGAAAGACTTGAGCCGCCGCGGAAGCCTTAGCAAGCGACGAACGGAAACATATCTATTAGCAGATATTCCGGTCCTGCGGCTAGGTTTGTAACGCTTGTGTTGGAAAACATTGCGATTGAATTACGATTGCGTTGGAACAATCGTTACCCGCTTAGCGCAAATATCGTGACAATGTTAGCGAACAGCGACGTATCTCTTTCGGTTTGAAAGGAAACCCCTTCCAATTTGTATCTTTGTTAAAAAAAACAGCGCAAAGTGTTTGGAAAATTATGATTTATCAAATTTTATCTGAATATTTAATTCATAATCAATTCGTATTGTGAATGTCGTTTGAATATCGTTATGCTAATAACATAAATTATGTGTTATTTAGAAAAGATATATCATGTTATAAAAATTGATTACCAAACACAAGGGTTAAGCATAACCAATCCCATAAATTGCAGTCACCTTCAGCCGGCATGCAATCCACCACGAAGAATCATCTACAATCTAATCTGTCTGCACTAGCCACTCTCTACCACCGCCGATGCCTGGGAGGTCTGGTGTTAAACGCTAAACCGGGGTGAAATCGAGAGACAAACGATCCAACCTGGCGACCCGAATCGCATGCGATGTTTCGCGAGTGCGTTCGGATGAATAATGGAAATCATAAAAATAAGTACGATATTAATATTAATCGAAAATCGCAAAACAAGAATAACACTGTCACGCGAAGAAACTCTGGAACTGTGGTGCCCGGAAGATAGGATCTTGCAGTTGATATGCCAGTGAAACAGCTGCACACTATCCTACACGAGGAAAATGGGAGAAAAATGCTTTTTTTTGCAATTGCTCGTGGCTCCTACGCACGTGGGAAGTAAAAGCCATTTGCTCGGTAAATCCGCACGCCTAATCCGAAAGCTCCGATTGGGAAGCCAATGAGAGAAACCCTCTCAGTGGTATGTGCTGTTTTTTTGTGTTTCATGGTGAATGCGTAACGACCGCCATCTGTATATGCTACACGATCGAGGCGACACTTGCACTTTTCTGCACCGCCATCAACGATGGCACACACACACCGAGTTCGGGATATACGGGACAGGTTTCCGCTACATTCGTGCTGAAGGAGTTCCCGTCCGTTTGCAACAACATTCGCGGAAACGGCTTAACCTGCTTAGCTGTGCTGTCAGCCCACGAATGTGTTTGACCGATTCGAACCCTAGTTCTTCCTCCCGGGTTCGTCGGGGTGGTGCTTTTGGGTGCGGTAGAGTTATATATCTTTACCTTTCGCATCGGTTGTGTCATGATACGATAAAGTCACGTTCATGTACACCCGCTGTTTGGAACAATGTAGTTGATTTAGATTTTTTTTGCAAAAAATAGCTATGTCTGAGCTATTTCAATAGCTTTGATCGGATGCTAATATACATTTTAATTATATAAAATATAAAATTTCACTAAAAACACATCCTCTTCTTCTTCCCGAAAAGAATCGGTCTGTCATTTATGGCTTCCGTGACTCGAATCCGGATTAGATTCGTTCCCCAGTCCCCTGTACACATCTTAGTCCCTGATAAACAACGCTCTACGGAATTACCCAACAATCGTGATAATAATTTGCAATGGCAGTAACATAATTTCCTTGTTGTCTCCTATTTATCCTATTCTCAGCATAGATCGTATCGCAAATATTCACGAGCGTGTAATATGCGAACAGGGGGAATCGTGATAAAATGCATCAGACTTGAAGGTGTTAAATGTGTTTGAATGTACAGGAGGGAGAAATGACACGGTATTAAGGAAATTGCTCGACAGTATCACCGCGCAAACCTTCTCCATAATCTTGGAGCGTAAAAAGGGAACCTTAGAATACACACCGCCATTACCAATTGGGCTACTGGCCTCCGAAGGGTAGGTCATTACATTTCCAGCAGCTACTTGTACGGCGCACGAGGAAAACCACACAAATGCCTTGGTAACAAAATCTTGATATTAACACACCAGTAGTGAGTGCGCTAGTAATTCTCCTAACCGCTCCTATTTCGCTATCGATTTCGTCAAATCTGTTGCTGCCGATATGTACGTATGATGTAAACGGTTGATGACGATTGGTGCTACCGCCAGTTGCTGTACCGTTTGTGGCTTTTGTTTGCATCGCTAAAGCACTACAAATCTCTCTGGTTTTGTGATGAAATGCAATGTTGGGAAGTGAAGGGAAACAAGTTCATCAAATTATAG